>JAZGTK010010217.1:0-13201 GCA_036877625.1 Ambastaia sidthimunki | reverse complement strand
TTCAGAAACCTGCATACTGATGTCCTCACTTTCTTACAATCATTGGAGTTTTTACTGTTTATCTAAACAGTACCGCTTTTATTTTTAAACAGGGTGTTATGACACTGCATCTCATACAAGCACAACATTAAAACAAGCTGTTCAATATCACAAGAGTGTTGTTTGGCGATAACTGGCTGCATAGCTTAATAGTTTCCAGTCTTGTAAGAGAATCACATGAGCTCGGTATTGGTGAGCGTCATTGAGATTGGATGGAGACCTAGCAGTTTTCAGTCTGTACCTTAGATCTCTCTGCCTCTTTCATGTAGCTCATTCTCAGTGTTGACTTAGTCATCAGTGTGAACAGGAATACCTGTGCTTGTTCCTCTTTCCTTTTTTCAGTTTACACTCTACCCATCCGGAAGCTGGTGGCTCTCATGGGCGAGGAGACTTTGAAGATGCCTGACAGCGTCGTTCATCACACCAGCATTATTTACATTTAACTACAACTGATAAAGGGATAAGATGAAAGGAGTGAAAGGGGCGAGAGAGATGGTGTGTAAAAACCTATGATGTTATATAATATGCCATGTTATGTTATGTTATGTGCACATAGCGTGAAACATAACATAAAACATACATGAAGCACCATAACATAAAACAACATAACAGAAAATATACACTGAACAACTAAAAGAAAACATAGACAAACAACAGAAAAAAGCATAAAATGCATAAATCATAGAAATGTACATTAAACAACATAACATAAAACAAACACAAAACAACACAATATATTACATAACAGAGAGATCCTGTGAAGAGATTTGTGTATTCTCACTGAACAGAAATTGATATTTTTCAATAGATTATTCTGCTTTGGATAAGTTTTGTGAATGCTTGAGGGGAGGATAATAACATACACAATGCCACATTTACAGCCATTCTTCTGTCAACTTCAAGCTCCCAATATCAGCTATTATTACAAGCCAGCTTCATTTCTGAATGAAGCCAGCTTCATGCCTTTCTATGCAGTTCAGTTTAAATATTTACATTACATAGATTCCCTCTTTTCCTGTTTGCTCTCACTGTCTCGCTCTATCACCTTCATCTTAAGACACCCTCTATTTTTCACCATTAGATGGCACTGTGGTATCAGAGTGACAGCAGCACCTCCTGTTTCCTTTATGGACAGCAGCGAAACGTAGAGGAGTACAACGATAACTATGAAGAAAAGGGCTGAAGAACTGGATTTAAGGGTGTAGACTTCACCAAAAGGCATGTTCAGTTACAGCGCTATTACATAAGACAAATAGTCTAAGCCTGGATAGCTTTGAAACACACCACTGTGCACTATAAAACAGTTTCTGTTTTCAGCCGCCCTTTGAAAGTGCAGAAACCCTTTCAAACCCGGTGTTATGGTAGAGATCAGAAACAATCTGGACACCAAATGATAGTGTGAGTCTGGAAATAGAAGGACACAGTCTAAATTCAGCTTCTGGTCTTGACAGGACCTTGTGCCCCATGGTTGGTAGTTTGAAGTGTGCGAGATTTGTGTGAAGTGAAGGACAATATTGTGGTTTAGTCTGTGTGAGAGTTTTAGTTACTCTCTCGCTGTCTTTCTGGAGAACGCTTTTGGGAATTTGTGACCGGTCTCCACATGACCTCTCCTACCAAAATATTGACAAAGATCCCTGTCCCCTACCCACATCAGGTATCACTCAATTTATGAGTGGACCTATGCTTTAGTGTGTGTGTATTGATAGTACTCACAGGAGGTCCCTAGTGATGTCTCTGTGCTGGGTCAATAAATGGGTTGCACAAACTCATTCTGAACCGCATGGCCCAAATACTGTCTTCATTAGTGTGATGGGCACCGAGTCAAATTAACTTGCCACACTTGTTTTTCATACTTCTGGCTGAAGTATGATACTCCCCTAAAACTGGGTTACAGAAATTCCAAAAATTCATGCTTAAAGATCAAGTGTGCGTTTTAGCATCATATAATTTTAGATATTGAGTGTTTTTAAATATGGTTTCCAAACATTCTGTTTGTCTGCCATTGGTCACATCAACAGGTAATTCTGCCCCAAACGCCACTTGATGAAACAAAGCAATGTGCCACAAAATGGCATAAAGCAAGCAACACAGTCTACACTTTTCAGGAATCTCAACCTGTTAATGGCTTATTTAAAGTTGTCTCTACACCTAAAACATGGAAATGACAAAATTTTAAGCTTTAAGTGTGAACACGAGTTTACTCATAGCTTCAAAGCACTGGCATATTAAAATACTCAATGCTAAGACCAGCATAGCCTCCATACTATGTTGTGCATGATGAGAAACAATAGAGGTCTATGAGATGTCCTCAATAATAGTGGTACAAACTGTGTGTACTGTGTGTGTACTGTATGTGTGTGTATTGTTTGAGAATGGTGAGTCCCAACGTGCTCAATATGCCTCTGTGTGTTAATTTACTGTTAACCACCCACTTATTCACAAATTAAAACTCAGCTAATGAAGGGCTATTACTGCTTTGTGAGAAATATCCTTAGAGCCAAAGTGGTCCTACTGCTTCCATTTATGAATTAAGCTGTGAGTGTGTATACACGTGTCTGTAATTTGCACTTGAAGTCATTAAAGGTCTCTACAGACTATGAAACCAAGAATAACCCAACACTGGGCCTTCCAAATGATCTAATGTCAGTTCACACTTTGTAGCTGAGTGGTTTCTCTCTCCCTCTTTTTCTCTCACCCACTCCTTATTACAAAATTCTAAATCTGTCTGTTGTTGACTGTCTTAGGGTCCTGATGTTTCCAGACTGGCCTCCAGGGCTTCAGATGCAGTGAGGGCAGATTGGCGGAGTCCTAAACCCGAGACTGGGGTTAAAGATGGTTCAGAGCCAGTCCTCGAGGCCTAGGGCTCATATTGATCCCCCCGCAGCCATGAAGACAGGAGGCATGCATTTAACATTAGCTGAAGAGAGACGGCTTATCCCACAAGTCAATCAGTGTGAAATTGAACATCATGCCTCCTGACAGAACAAAGCAGTCGCTGCTTCGTTCTGTTTCCGTAAAGAGAGAGAAAAAACTTTGAGAAGCATATTATTTTCTCAAGCACTGCACACAGGAGGAATCTCCATGGCAGGCTAAAACCGAGGACAGGCTTCAGAAAGACATTTATTAATTTATTATTGACAGTCAACGTTCTACAGAAAAGTTGTAGGATTACGTGATTTGCAACACTGTAGCACAACGAGGGGCTCTGTTTTCATTCTGCGTGTTATTTTGTCCTAAAAACTTTGCTCTATGCTTTTTTAATCATCGCAAAGCCAGACTGGTCCCAGATCTGTTGTCTGAGAGTCGTTGCCACCATTGGCTGGGATGATTGTATGCATGTTGTCTTTGGGCAGGTTGGGTTGAGTGAGCATGCCTCGGGGCCTTAGGGCTTCATGCTGTCTTAAGCAGAGCACACAGTGGAAGAATGCCTAATCTTAAATCTGCTAACGTGTGTGTGTGTATAATAGTGTGTGAACATTAGGGGTGTAACAATATACCAATGCTATGGTTCAATTCATTGGTTCATGGCATAGCACCAGCATCCTTAAAATAATAATTCTCATTAGGAAGACATTAAAAACTATCCCTGCATTTTAGGAGCTACTTCACTCAATGTTTTTATATAGTGTTTTTGCAATATATGTTATTTCAAAGCAGTTTAACAAAGAACAATGCCTTACAAACCCTCCAGTAAACCAGCCATAGGTGTGTGTCATACTAAACATTACTATACACAGTTGTTTTCCAGCACAGTGTGCTGCAGTCATGTGTTGATTTATGTTTATAGTGCCGTGCCCTGTTAATTTTAAACGCGATTGATCATTTTGTCTCGCTTAAAGTGCAGAAAACTTTGAAACTATCATCAGATTTACATAGTAAGAGATGATTCAGTTGCACTTATAATGAAATTACAGACTAAAAGATGTATTTGTTTGATTTGTTGATCTGTGTGGTTTAATTGACAAGTTTTGTGACATATGGTAAAGTGAGATCAGCCTCAACAATAGGCCAAGGCTGGGGCAGCAGGGGGTACAAGGCATGAGAGTACCATACCGTGGGTTGTGTATTGCGGTTTTTTGGTTCGATTTTAAATACTGTTACACCCCTAGTGAACATGTGTTATCATAGTGTTATCATATTCTTATGTTGAGTATGATCATAAGAAAATGGGATAGCCTTCTAATAGCTCTGTGTTTGTGCACCCATTCATGTATAGTGATGCATTGCTTTGAAATGTTTTTTTGTTGTGTCTTGTTAGCCTGTCTGTGTCAAATGAAAGTCTGTGTTGACATTGGGGTATTGATTTCCTTACAGGCGGATAAAGGATTCCTCCGATAGGTGATTGCAGCAAATGAAGATGGTGTAAAGACCATACACACACACACACACACACACACAGGTAGTCGTGCGCACACACAGACGCAAACAGAATGTAGATTACAGTTATTAGTTTGCACCTGTGGCAAAATCAATAGCCGCACTCAGACAAGATTGGCGTACAGAAACATCCTCTTCTCTCAGATATTGTTAGCTAAAGCTTATACACTAAAAAATGAAGATAAATACCAAATAAGTAGGAATCAAACCTAGCCAGAGGTATATTAGGCCAAGCTTGAGTGTGTATGCATTATATAGCATTGTTTTGTCTATATATCTGTCATCACTACTGTAGTTTTCTTTACATAAGGAACACAGTCCTGGAAGACACTGTTCTGTGCAGTCAGCAGTCAGTTTAAATTGCATATAAATCTGCATATAAACCTGTTGGTTTGCCCTGTGTTTAGAATACTGGTCTCCAGCATGGGTTGCAAGTGTACTTGTGTCCTCATCAGGTTTCTTTCTAGCTCACCAGCAAGTATCTCGTGTTTAGCCAGCTTTACCAGCCTTCAGTGTTAGTGTTTGTTAGTTAGTGTTAGTTAGTTAGTGTTTGTAAGGAAAGAAGATGATAATGCTAATTCATTTTGCATACATCTTGTTATGTTCCTGCGAAACAAATCTTGTAGCTAACAATTTGGTTTAGGCAGGTCTTTTCAACAGAGACAAAGAAATCTCACCAAAACGTGAGTAGTAAATAGTTATGCTTAGCTTAGTTGTGAACTTGGCATAGCTGGTCACTAGCAGGAGGTGCTTGTATTTCCATCTTGACTCTTAACCACCACGACTTCTTTGGTCAACCAGTGTATCCATGCTGGTTTACAAGCTTCACCAGTTATGGTACATTTTGCTAGTCCACCAGCCAGAACAGGAAAAAAAAGGAAGCAAAAACATGAAAATTCATGGTGGTCCTCGGTGGTCTTTATAGTATAGGTCTTTAGTATACATTCAATTTGCAGAAACAATGTGACAGTTCTGCTGTCTCAGGTATTGAAACATTTTAATTGCATTTGTGATTGGCACATTCATGAAGTATTGTTAATAATCAATTATGGTTAGCCTGAACAAAAAAAGTCATATTTCAGAAACACAATAATTACTGAGTGGTCAGCCATGAATCAGACAAGCTTGAGTTTTATAAACACAATTTGCATGTGAAATATGCTTTGCAATTATAAAAAAAAACATCTCTCGTAGCCACAGACAAAGTTGCATTGTTATCAGTAATGTGAAACCAGCGTGGTTGGGCCATACAAGCAGAAACAGGAAATTCTCTGGAGTAAACAAAAACAAACTAATTGGAAGAAAACACATGACACAGTATGACATCTTGATTGGTTTTTCATCCAAATTGGTACCTAAACATGTTTTTAAAAACATGCCGTTTTAAAGGCCTTTAAAAAGCTCTCTCATAATGATGTGACGTGTGGGGTATTTGTCTTATGTTAATAATAAATCTATATTGTCTGAGAAACAAAAGTACAGTCTGTGTGCAAGCTCCAAATTATTCGACTACAAACGTACTCGTCAACTCTTAAACACGTCTTCCAAATGTGTCACATGACAAAAGCCATAAATGAGGAAATAAATGGGTGCAGATCTCAGAGAGACATCTTGCAATATGAATCATGGGCTCTGTGCCCATGGCTCCTCTGCCAGCATTAGAGAAGGTGTGAATATATAATTCATGTTATCAGGAAGTTTCTGTCTCTGTGCTCCTGCATTTGGCTTCTCAAATGGATGAACAAGATGAGGCTTTGAGAAGAAACACTCCAGTTCGAACATTCTAATTTGACTTTTTTGAGGTTGTCTTTTCTTTCTATGCCGCTGTGTATGCATGAGACAGCGAGGCGTCTGTTCTGCTATGCTCAAAAAAGAGCCCTTGATATTCTCCTGCTTCTCTGTCTCGTCCAAGCTTTCATTTTCTATCTCTTTTTCACTGTCTTTCCTCCTGCATGTCACAGCCTGAGTTTTGGAATAGGGTTTTTCCAATCTTTCCGAAATAATTACACCACTTGGTCTCCATCACTTCTCCCACTTTCTTTCCTTCCATCTGCTGTGTCTTTCTCAGTGGGGCTGAATATTGCTGTAGCAATAATGCAACCGGAGAGACTGGAGTCTTACATTGTTCTTTGATGGTTCTGCCACAGCTGGAATGAGTGAAAGGAAAGCAGGATGAGAGAGACGTGGGCTATGATTTAAATATCTTACTACCATGCAACTCTTACTATAGCTGTAGTATATAGTATGTATTGTGTGTATAGTATGCAAGTCTTTTTGTTTGCATATAATACCCAGGTGACCTACAGCAAAATGAGCATAGCTCATCGTGTGGAGTACTGTATCCCATAATGCAATGTGCTAAACTTTTTTCTTGACTTATTATTTGACCAGACTAGTAATGTTAGGGCATTGTTACACAGTGTTGGCTTAACAATTGAAAAAAGCTTTTTTTGACAGGCACAAAACCCCAGAGCACTCTTCAAAGTCATGCCCCATCCAACACATGATGGAAGATAACAATTGCTTAATTAGTAATTGCTATCAGGTTGTAAAGAGACTTTTAACCAACATAACAAAATAATGTTTCTGGAAAAAAATCGCTTACCCCACTTTTAAAGAAAACTTTGTCTGTTAGTCCAGTTGATGTAACTACACCATCTGGTTGCAGAAAGCTTCTTTCTCCATTAACCAATTTTTTCTCTTTGCTGCATTTGATGTAACATCTCAAGATATTCATTAATGAAAGGCTTGGGACCAGATTCTTGTGATGCTGTTAGACAGTCAGCACTGTCATTTGCTGTGGCTACAGAGTAATTAGTCACATGATATTAATGGGTCAGGTAATTGGCTTAAAAAACACCTGGCTGCAGAACCCAGGTACCAGGCAGATTACAAAGCACGTACTTCCAGCAGAACAGGCGCCAGCCATGCAACTGTAATTAAGATGAATGGGAACGCTAATGGACAGCATTTTCCAGGTATTATAGACTTCCTTGAATTAAGCATGCAACTTAAGGCCATGTGAAACAAGTCTACAATGTTTATGATAGAATAATGCATATCTTGTTTCACTTATTATTAAAAATAACAAACAGGATAGACTTAACTAGAAAGTTAATATTTAATTCCAAACTCAGCCAGAGACATAGAAACAGATACAGATTGATAGATAAGTACAGAGAAAGGAGAAGATGAGTAGAGAGAGGACATGACAACCCACCCCTCCCTATTTCCCTGTAACCAAATGGGGGTCATAGCCCGGGCAGGAGATACTTATTATGGGTCTTTTCAACAAAGTCCAATCCAATCAGTCTAAATGCAATCAGTTGAGTTATCCTTGCTCGCTCGCTCTCTTTCTCTCTCTCTCTCTCTCTCTCTCTCTCTCTCTCTCTCTCACTCTCATAATCACTCAGACACTCTTGTCTGCAGGTAAAGTTGAATCAGCAAATTTTTGACAAGATGATAACAAAACATAATTCAACACTAGAGACAAAATCATATCTCCAAGACTCCAGAAGATTAAACATAATTCACACAGCAATTGTGATATTACTAATATTCCAATATCGACATGCTAATGCGTATTACACAGCAGGAAATAGTTTTTCACCACAGTGCATGATTTAAACGGCTCTTTTGCTAGGTCTTTATGACCGATTGTTTGTGAGGAAAAGTGTATGTGAGAATGTGATGTTAATTCACTTTGCAAACACATCTGTTTCCTCCAGCACAAGCGTTTCGGTGATTCAGTTAAAGAGTTTTTGATGAAAGAAGAGAAGAAGCAGGTGCATGAAGAATGAAGGAAAAAGTGAGAGATTGTGACTGAGAAACTTCTGGCATGAGATGTTAGTGCATGAATGTTCAGTTTCTATGATACATGTGTATTTCAGAAAATCCTCTGGTCATTGGTTGAGCCAGTGTGGCTTCAGTACACTGTCAGGTTGGAAAGGAGGCTACAACAAACAGAGCAATGTTATAATAGTGCCACAAAATGTGCATTTTATCATGCTATCAACCTATGAATACTGTCAAGAACTGTTTTCTCTGCATATTAAGCTGGAATGGAAGAAAGTATTTTAATATCAAAATATTACTTCACCTTTAAGATTTCAAAGAATTTCAAAGCCAATAAGATGTAAAAGACTTTTCCTCTGATTTCCCTGAAGCCCATCAACAAGAACATGCATGATGATCAAGGCCCACAGCTGCAATACACTCCGAATATTCATTATTATTACATCATATCATATAATTACTTGGTTTTGTATTTTAGAGGAATGTTCAGAAGATTTCCCTCTAGTTTGTACTCGCCTGTGTGAGAGAACTTAGAACTCACTTCCTGTAATAATGCAATGCTTCTTTTCTAATGTGGAATAATAGAATTATGCATGGTATTCGCATAACAAATCCCTACTCCACCAATTAGTTTGGCCGTGCGGTGTCGTCTTGTCTCAGTCTTTCTTGTGCATTATTATCATTTCCATTTCCTCTCCTAAGAAAAGCACTCCAGTGGCCCACGGCTAGCATTCTCCTCAGCTTTTCTGTTGGGCTAGAAGAGTCCACACAATAACACAAATCCACTCTGAATAACAATGAGGTCAGAGTGCATACATTATATGCATGATGAAAGACACGTCTTGAGGGTGTGTGAGTGCGTGTAAAAAGGTGTTTTGGTGTGACATCTGAAATTCGCAGAAGCATCTCTGCCTATAGCAGATTCATCTGTTAACCTCACGTAAATGTCAGCGTTTAAACACAAATCTCTTTCTGTGATATATGCCAAAGCTTTAATATGACAGTAGAAGCTTTCATTATGTCAGACAATGATAAATTAGGGTCATGGTTAAAATATCCGCAGCATCATAAACTAATGCATGTTCTTGCAGGCATATGTGTAATTTAGTTGGACGTATGTAAAATAGTACAGATGTAAATGTATATGATCACAGTCGGTCTGTTCGTAACAAGCAGTTGATTAATGCAAAACAGTACATTTGATTTTTTTTTTTTTTTTTTACTAATTTGAGTCATTTATGCCACATGTAGCCATGGACCCATTGTGAAAACAGCAATATGGTAATATTTGACAAAATACCTGTCACACACTACATAATGTCATATCTGTGCTGGTATGTACACAACAGTGCTGGGGAAGCTAATTTAAAACTGTAGCTGTACAAGCTTAGCTAGAAGTCAAAATACAACATTCCCATAATTCCTTTCAAATTTAAGTGACATAAGTGAACAGTGAGAGCAGAATGAATAGTTATTAGTGGGCAAAAAATAGTGAGCCCCCCTTCTTGCCCACTGCTGAGAGAGATAGAAAGAGAGAGAGAATGAGTGTGTTTTGGATTGTTGGAGTCAGCAACTGGAGCTGCTCAAACAAGCGTTTGACAGGACAGCTGTCAGGACCTGATAAGCAAGGCATTGCATTTTGGCAGACAAAACATGATTGTTTCTTCAGCATTTGATACTGTGAAAAAGACAACCGAGACCTGGCTTACACAGAAACACTGAGAATTTCTGCGTGGATACCCCCGTATTCGACTTGTGTGTTTAGGAGTGTAATGAAGCTTGAGAGAGACAAAACCCAGTGGCTTTAAAACAGATGCATTGTCTGAGAAAACAGACATAACAACTGTCCATACAGCTCTCACTCTGTCTCTTCCCTTCTATTTATACACATGCACACACAGAAGCTATGTTAGTGAGGAACTCTCATAGACAGAGTTTTCATAGTAAAATATTGATGCTTATTATACCCTACCCCTATACCCAACATAACCAGATGAGCCTTTTTATTAGCAAGAAGCACTTCAGATGCAGCTCAGATGGCATGTTTGACTATATTTGTGAGGATGTTTTTTTAAAAGTTGAAATCTGAAATTTTGCTTTTGTTGTTGCAGAAACGGTTTTAATGTATTACCCCAAAAGTTATGTAATACACGTTATGGTGCTAGATGCTAATGCTAGAAGTATGCAGTATGAGGTACAGTGCATGCATACTTCTACCAAACTTTTTTGGAACTCCATGAAGCTTAATAAAAATGGCAAGTGTCATGACATCAATCTCAAATGTTAGAAATACACATTAGAAATGTGGAACACTTTCCCCTCTGATAATGTAACAGAATTTGTCTTGGTTTCAAAGTTTTCTCAAAGAGGCAGTATGGGAAAAGGATGGGTGTTATCCGAGGACTACATCTGGCCCTGTCTCACATTAAACCACATCTCCCAATCCGACAACTGTGTACCATGGGTTGTGCGTCTGACGAGGGTCTCTCTGAGTCATCCTCATTATTTTCCTGTGTCATGCCAGTTCCTCTGAAGTTTAATTGAGGGGAAATGTCATTTAACTTTAAATTCTCACACTCTTTCTGCCTTTCTCTTTCACTCTCTGTCACCTTAAGTTGGTTGGTATAATTCACTTCATCTCTAATACCTCATTGGCATCTTAACTTCTTGCCAGACTTTGCCCACACAGAGGATTTTAACCAGAAGTGACTCAGGCCATGTGTGTGTTCGGTAAGCAGGAAACTTTAGCACTTTTGTTACACATCGATATGCGTGATGGTCAGGAGAGACCAGCAGTAGAGGAGAATGCTAAAAGGTGATGCATGTTGTATTGAATAGCTGTCACTATACATGAAATCTCACACGCATTACTATGGCTACCATCACAGTTAATATGAGAAATGTCATTAGTCTTCTCTAGTGCAGGTAGGACTGGGTGATATAGTGTTCCTGGAGATATTCCTGTAGCTATACAGTGTTCCTGTACCTCTGTTGGTAGAGCATCGTGTTAGCAGCACAAAGGTTGGGGTTTGATTCCCAGGAAACACACATACTGATAAAATGTAAACACTGTGCTGTAAGTCACTTTGAATTAATGTATCTGCCGAATGTTATGTATAGCTAAAAATATATGTATTAATTGATATTTATGTGTTTGCTCTAAGTGAATTTTTTTATCAGAAATTCAAAGTAGATGTGCGTAGAAATTCCAAATGAATAAAACAAGAAAAATAAGAATGCTGGTGAATCATTTGTTTGTACTTATTGTTTTTACATGTCAACCAGTCCGGTTTGATTAGTATTCAAGAAAAAGAAAGGTTTTCATTCCCATGAAAACAATGTGCAATGAACGTGTTAAATAAGTTCACACCAGGCATCCTAATTCATGCCCACACATCCGTGTTAAAGCAGCCCGTCCTCCCCAGAGTTCACAGGATTAGACTGTTCTGCAGTAATATCGAGGAGCGCTTTGCCCTGATAAAATAAACAGACAGATTATTCAAGTTCCTTGCTTTTTCTATAAAGCAATCACTGAACAGAGGTCTGATTGGTGCCTCTGTCTCTCAGCTTCACAATACAAGCCCTTAATGGTTCATTTTCTTCTCGCATCTTTTGTTCATGCATCTTTCATTTTTCCCGTGACTCCTTTAATACGTAGCGGCTGATGAATCAATGCAGCAGAGAAAATGAGAGAGCAATTGCTATAAGCCTCTGCTTTTATTCCCAACATATGAAACATTGAAGAGAAAATAAGTGAGAGAAAGAAATCTAATAAAATGTCTTCAATTAAAGTGGAATCAGAGCGGTGTTGTCTGTCAGGTTTGAGGTGGATTAGACCAGAGCTGCCACTTTCCTCTCTCACTCGGGAGCGAGTAATGGCATTATGTGAGCTGCATACACATCTGCAGACGCTCCCCGCCTCACGCTTTTCGCTTTCTGTAAAAATCACGTTTTGGATTAGGAAGCTGAAGTGCTGAAGGATCATTTTGTAGGAAATTAAGGGCTGATGCTGTTGATTGACCCCCTCTGGTTGCTTTGATTTCCCCCCCTTTCCTGAATCTTGCTGTCGCAGGAAACTCGCAAAGGAGAGCGAATGTGTAATTACAGTCTGTGCTACGGGCCTTTTGTTCTCCTGCACACTTAGCCATCACGTAGACTCACAGCAGGGGCGGCATACTGCAAGCATACTGCATTGGTTTGTGGGTATGTGTGTGAGGGAGTATGAAGCAAGACTGTAATGAAGGTTTTAAAATAGTGGCAGATTGCAGGCAACTCTGTGTTCCATCCAAATTATTGTAAACATTTATGTTTAGTGTTTGAAATATTTATATTAGAACTTTTGAACAAATAAGGGAACAAATGAATAAAAAGACCAAAGCCACCGGAATATTACAGGTCTCTCTGGAATACTTTGTTCTGATTGGTCAATCGCAGTATTCTGCCATCAGGTTGTTTTGTATAGCAACCACAAATTGTATAGCTGACCATTATTCCTGGCAACCAATCTCCTACATGTCCCTCACAGTAGCTGTGGTCTCTTGCTTTTCAATAAATAATTGAAATTTGAATCAATATTTCAAGTCCATTTATTAATTTATTCGCTAAGTAGCCATGTACTGTAATAAGTGGGATAATGTAGCCACAAGGTCATTATCAAAAAATAAAACCACCTCAGCATGGTTCAAGCCCTGACAAGATTAGTCCTGATCACCCCGTTGAGGGTTAATTTAGAAATAATAACTGTCTGACTGTACGTTTCCCCGTAGGACACCTACAGTATGTCCATGTTGAAGTCCATGCTGCTTTTTTTATGTGAGTAACATGCCTCAGTGAGGGTTGATCCAGAGCTCTTAAAAGAGTGTTAAATCATTTAATCAGCTCTGAACATGAAACAAGACAAGCTTAAAGCTCACCTGCAGTGAGAGAAGAAAACAGCAGTGAAAGGTACACCCACCCATTGGCTAAATACCAGCAATTAGGGCTACATTAC
>JAZGTK010010216.1:0-16573 GCA_036877625.1 Ambastaia sidthimunki | reverse complement strand
TTATGTGTATTAAGTGAATAAGCTGCTTTTTCTCTGTTCTAGGCGAGTCTGAGGACTCCAGAGCTCACCTGGGAGAGGGTGCGCTCGCAGGTCGATCATGTCATCTGGCCTGATGGGAAACGAGTGATTTTACTGGCAGAGGTTTCTCAGCTCTCTCTCTCTCTCTTTTTATAAATGAGTCCTAGATTTCTCTGATGAAACACTTTGTGAGCTTTTAGGTCCCACCATGATTAATCTCTGTCCTTTGTGTGCTCTTCTCTTACATCTTGGCAAATTTTTGTCGGTCGTGTGCTATTTTTTAGGGCCGGCTATTAAACCTGAGCTGCTCAACGGTACCCTCATTTGTGCTGTCAATCACAGCCACAACTCAGGTAATGTAACATCATCCCTCCTGTTATCTGCAAAAATTAAATGTGCGTGGTCCTGTTGTAATATATGATAAATTACTCAATATGTCAATAGGAAGTTGCTTAACATAACAGGAAGAAAAAATACAATAGTAGGGTTTTGTATTACATGTTTTGGCAGTTTTAGTTATTACACCTGATTTGGCTTCTCAAATAACAGCCTGTCATTTGTTTTAATGTTAGGCTTTGGCCCTGATAGAGCTGTATAATGCACCAGAAGGTCGCTATAAACAGGATGTCTACCTGCTGCCCAAGAAGATGGGTAAGCATTACCCGAACCAGTCGCTATTAGCTTCTCAAATGAAGCAGTAATGTGCACTAATGTTGATAATCCATGCGTGTGTTCCAGATGAATATGTGGCCAGCTTGCATCTACCCAACTTCGATGCTCACCTCACAGAACTGTCAGACGAGCAGGCCAAGTATATGGGCCTCAACAAGAACGGACCATTTAAACCAAATTACTACAGGTATGAGGGGACTCTTACTGTATATTGCGGTACCATTAATTACTGTAAAACCCGTACTGTTGCGTAATGTGCTTCGTAAAGAAAATTTAGTCACGTAGTGCCCTCTGCTGGCTGTACCTAAAATTCTCATGAGAAAAAATCTACAGTACGTACAGTCGTTTTCTGCAGCATGCAAATCCAATACAGTTCTTATCTGCATAGTTAATAAAAGTCGTTTTTGCAGAAAATACATGAAATGAGTTGACACAATGACATAACATAATAAGATTAGCATAAATAACGGATTAATAGTGCATAAATATTATTCAAATACGTGCCACAAAATACTGTTTTTACTTTTCTATTTTCAGATATTAGTGTGACTGGATCAATTCAGCCTTCATCAGAGATGAACCTGTATTAACCAGCGAATCAAGAGATTTATTTTCTATTAATATTCAATACTTCGTAAAGTGAAACTTGATTTTACTGAATGTTATTCTTATTTAATAGTGTTACTAACATCCAGTGACAAACGTCACTTTTAGGCATTCGTGCATTGTTAGAATTCATGTATTTTAACATTGGTTGTAAATCATCTTTTAACCTAAATATGAAAGGACCACTGTCTGGCTCTAAAAGTGTGCCAAATATGAATTATAGTTAATGATCTGATAGGATAAATAATAATAATAATAATTAATATTATTATTATGCTTTGTTTTTACATGGTTATTCCATTCACCTAAGGTTATGCTATACTCAGTCATTCATGAGAGAAAGAAATGTTGTCTTTGTGGCTTTTTAATATAAAAATTTACGTCTTAGCATAATGTTCCTGATTTATTGCTCTTGCATAAGAAAATATAATAGCTTTTGAATTAATGTACTGTGTATTACTGCTAAAAGCTGGAGTTTTCTGAAAATATGATACACACCACTGTGTGTAAAAACTTGTGTGACCCAGCAGCATCTACTGCTAAATTTACCTCCTTTGAGGTTGACGGATTGTCACAAACAGGGATTGATTTCCCGCTCTCACACACTTCCATCATCTCTGTGGCCTTTAATAAAAGTTATATTAAAATAGCGCAGACCATTTTATGCTCTGTAGGCCAATCTTAGATAAGAAAAAATGTAACCAGTTTGTTTAAGATGATAAAGATTTTGGGATACAGACTTCAGAACAAACGCACACACAGCCAGCTAGACTTATAAGGAGCACACATATCTTAACTAACATTTCTAAAGGACTGTAAATGTCTTAAGCAGATATCACTGTGAATGCTGTTATTTGAATCTTCACCTCTTCTGCACTGTTTGTGATTGTCATTGCATCATTTATCAAATGTATTCCCTCTGCCTCAGTGTCATATCCTTAATGCCTGCGTTTTGAAAATTATTATCCGATTAAACAATATCTAAAACGTGTGGATCATTGTCCAGGAAGGTAATTACAGTTTATAATATTTAAATATATTTTAAACGAAAAGAGAATATTGATTCTGTCTTGGGACTTTTTTGTCTTTATGTAGACGTGTCCAGAAAGCGCAAACGAGTGTGATTAGTTCCTCCCGTCAGCGCTGAGAAAAGTAACAGATAACACGTGACAAAGTATTTTACGTAAAATTTCAAGTTTACAACAATTTACTCTTGAATGATGACAGAGAAAACCCTTTATATTCATTTATATGGACGTACAGTGACAATATACCATGAAAGGTTAAAATGGACAATTGCTACACGTTTCGTACCCAGCAGCCTAGAGGCAGCGTTAATTCTGTTTCCATGTTTGGAGCTCTGCTGTGGGGTCATCAGAAGGTCGTCGGTGCGCGTCTGGAAACTTCAGTGGTTCGTCAGTCTCTAAAGATACTGTGAGAGTCGAGAGAAATCTAGTCTTCTAGAAGCAGCATGGCAGCTATAAAACACACACATTCTCTCTGGCTGAGGCAGACGAGCACAGAGAACTCAAGCAAACCGAGAGGAAACTCAGAAATAAAGCTGAGCAGAAGAGTCCGCTCACTGAAGCCCAAGAGAAAACTTACCTGTAAGTCACTCCTAAATGTTGTTTTCTTTCTTTCTTTCTTTCTTTCTTTCTTTCTTTCTTTCTTTCTTTCTTTCTTTCTTTCTTTCTTTCTTTCTTTCATAATTGATTATTTAAATTACATAGCGTTATACCATAGTGTAATTAAACAACCTACGTATTATTACTTGAATTAAATTAAGACTCATTTTAATATATAATTATCATTTAAAAATCTGTTTATGAGCTCTATTAAATATTTTTAATAGTTGTTCTAGTAAGAGTAGCAAATCATAGTAATAATTTAAAATGATGACTGAATTATTTTTGTTTTTTTTGTGTTGCAGGTGATAATATAATTTAGTAAACAAGATGTCTAAAGGATTGTCCATTGGCATTGACCTGGGAACCACTTACTCCTGTGTGGGGGTGTTCCAGCATGGCAAGGTGGAAATCATTGCTAATGATCAAGGAAACAGAACCACTCCAAGCTATGTTGCCTTCACTGACACAGAAAGACTCATTGGGGACGCTGCCAAAAATCAGGTCGCCATGAACCCAAACAACACCATATTTGACGCTAAGCGGCTGATTGGTAGAAAGTTTGATGATCCAGTGGTACAGTCTGACATAAAGCTCTGGCCCTTTAAGGTTGTCAAGGTGGATGGCAAACCAAAGGTTGAAGTGGAGTACAAAGGAGAGACCAAAACATTCTACCCAGAGGAAATCTCATCCATGGTCCTGGTCAAAATGAGAGAAATTGCAGAGGCCTACCTGGGTCAGCAGGTTAATAATGCTGTCATCACAGTTCCAGCTTATTTCAACGATTCACAGCGCCAGGCAACCAAAGACGCTGGGGTTATCGCTGGTTTGAACGTGCTGCGAATTATTAATGAGCCCACAGCAGCTGCCATCGCCTATGGCTTGGACAAGGGCAGCAGAGGAGAGAGGAACGTCCTGATCTTTGACCTGGGTGGAGGCACCTTTGATGTATCTATCCTGACGATTGAGGATGGAATCTTTGAAGTGAAGGCCACAGCAGGGGACACTCACCTGGGTGGGGAGGACTTTGACAACCGGATGGTAAACCACTTTGTTGAGGAGTTTAGGAGGAAGCACAAGAAGGACATCACTCAGAATAAGAGAGCGCTGAGGAGGCTTCGCACGGCCTGCGAAAGAGCTAAAAGAACCCTCTCATCTAGCACTCAAGCCAGCATCGAGATTGATTCCCTATTCGAAGGCATAGATTTCTATACATCCATCACCAGGGCTCGCTTTGAAGAGCTTAACTCCGAGCTCTTCAGAGGCACGCTAGAACCAGTTGAGAAGGCCTTGAGAGATGCTAAAATGGACAAGTCTCAAGTTCACGATATCGTTCTGGTAGGTGGCTCCATGAGAATCCCCAAGATCCAGAAGCTTCTGCAAGATTTCTTCAATGGTAGAGACCTCAACAAGGGCATCAACCCAGATGAGGCAGTGGCATATGGAGCAGCAGTGCAAGCTGCCATCCTAATGGGTGACACCTCAGAAAATGTTCAAGACTTGTTGCTTCTTGATGTGGCTCCTTTGTCCCTAGGTATCGAGACTGCTGGTGGAGTCATGACTGCTCTCATCAAACGCAACACCACCATCCCCACCAAGCAGACACAGATATTCTCCACATATTCTGACAACCAGCCTGGTGTCCTGATCCAGGTGTTTGAAGGTGAGAGGGCCATGACCAAGGACAACAATTTGCTTGGCAAGTTTGAGCTCACAGGCATCCCCCCGGCACCACGTGGCGTACCCCAGATTGAGGTGACCTTTGACATCGATGCCAATGGCATACTGAATGTGTCAGCTGTGGACAAGAGCACAGGAAAGGAGAACAAAATCACCATCACCAACGACAAAGGTAGACTTAGCAAAGAGGACATTGAGCGGATGGTGCAGGAGGCAGAAAAGTACAAAGCAGATGATGATGCACAAAGAGAGAAGATTGCTGCAAAGAACAACCTGGAGTCTTATGCCTTCAACATGAAGAACAGTGTAGAGGATGAAAAGCTGAAAGGGAAGATAAGTGAAGATGAGAAGAAGAAGGTTCTTGATAAGTGCAAGGAGGTCATCACCTGGTTGGAGAACAATCAGTTGGCGGAAAAGGAAGAGTATGAACATCATCAGAAGGAACTGGAAAGTGTGTGTAATCCAATCATCACTCGGCTGTATCAAGGAGCAGGAGTTCCCCCCACTGGTGGCTGTGGGTTCCAAGCTGGGTCTGAATCGCAGGGTCCCACTATTGAAGAAGTGGATTAAAGAGAAAGTCTTGCTGTTGTGCAATATATTTTTAAAGATATGGTTCGCTTACTTTATGATGCAATATTATTATGTGCCTGAATGTATAAAAGTGTTTCAGCTTTCTTTGCTGAGATTAAAATGTCTTATTTTGTCATATATTTATTCTTGTGATGTAACATAAGAATACTAAATAAATGATCATTTATACACAAAAAACTTTGTTATTTTTCTCTTAAAAAAACAAAAAGGTAAAACGCATTTTAACTGCTCTGCCTTCTTCTGAACACCAGGTGGCGTTGTACGATAAATCAGAGTTCTTAACCACGAGTAAAACAGACAATATCCTCTACTCAGGTACATCAAACATGCTCAGAAGACGTGACTGGGCCTGATTTACCTCAAATGCTACCTCAAAAGTAAAATTAACTCCATTAAAAACCTTTTGTGTTTTTTATTTAAAATAATGCTTATATGCTGTTATTTATTTACATAAGCAACTTACTGCTCATTGACTTTCCCAGTTTACATACTAATAACCCATAAGACTGTCTTATAAATGTAGGTGCAAAAACTTAAGATTTGTCTCATGCTTGAATCAATCTTCAGCGCTTTAAGGGTTACTGAGACGCTGAAGCATCGTCACCCTCATCCTCCCTCGGGTTATGTCGCCTGACTGTGGCGAGGGACGCCGCCACTCCACAAGATGCAACAGATCTTTCCCAACAAACTAATCTTTCGACAACACACGATTTACAACAACGACTCCGGCTTGATATCGACGTGTTATCAAGGTGAACATCGCAGACGTTATCTTGGCACGCTTCCTATTTCATTTTAAACTTGTTTATTGTGGTTGTGGAATAATGTGCGCGCAGATGACAGCTCGACGGGCACTAATTCAACGAAAAGGTGACGAGGGGTTTAAGAAGACGAAAGGGGGATTGTTATGTTAGACTTATATTAAAATGCATTTAAAAATACATTTAATGCATTATCAATAATTCGTCAAATTGCGGCCGTGTGAATTATAAAGAGAAATGCTTAAGCGATCGCGCTGAATAAGGACGCAACTTATTATTTTCCAGATAGACTTCTCATTATCATGACATTTGTTTATCTTCTAGTGTTTACTATCATGCCTCAAAAATCTTAATTCAAACGCCGCGGAGGAAAAACGCAAGTTCCCACCCACAGGCTGAGCATCAGAGAGTTTCTCTCCTAACAGGTGGTTCCTGGTGTCTTAAAGGTTGATGCCGTTCTGATGATCATGTTGACGGCAGAAACTCTTCGCAGTTGTTTGACTTTTCAAACAGGTGAGAGCTGTAATCGTGGACGCACGGGTTCTGCGAGCCAAGAGAGTTACTAGATAACAGCCTCTCCATCCAAATCTATGATCAGCTCGGTGTGTGTTTCGTCGTACCGCGGGCGTAAGTCAGGCAATAAACCTCCTTCCAAATCATGTCTGAAGGAAGAGATGGCCAGAGGCGAAGACTCGGACAAGATCATTATCAACGTCGGTGGCACGCGCCACGAAACCTACAGGAGCACCCTTAAGACCCTACCGGGTACCCGACTCGCCTGGCTCGCCGATTCGGACAACCAGGTGAACCCAGACGCAGACACGGGACAGACGTCCACCAACGAGTTCTTTTTCGACCGACATCCTGGCATATTTGCCTACGTGTTGAACTATTATAGGACTGGCAAGCTCCACTGCCCAGCTGATGTCTGCGGCCCACTTTTTGAAGAGGAGTTGGCATTTTGGGGCATTGATGAGACGGACGTTGAGCCCTGTTGCTGGATGACCTACCGCCAGCACAGAGACGCAGAAGAAGCCCTTGATATTTTCGAGCCGCCTGATCCAGAGGATGCAGAAGACGACCAGGACGTGCCCAGACGCTTTGGAATCGAGGACAGCCCTGACCGTTCCAGGGGATGCTGTGAAGTTTGGCAACCAAAGATATGGGCGCTCTTCGAAGACCCATATTCTTCTCGTGCCGCTCGGGTAAGACTTTTGCATTATCACCTATTTTATATTACAAGCTATTTTACATGCATTTGAGAGACATGCATTTGCGCCTTTGCGTTCGGTGCATGTCAACAGGTGATACATTATGCCAATTAAATAATACGAACAGCTCTGTTGTTAAGTCAAGTCTGGGCTCTGTAAATCTTTAGATTTTGGTCTGTATTTCTAAATCAGATATATAAATCAGTCCTGAAAAGAACTGATCATCACGCATCAAGCTTACTCTGGTTACCAGTGGAAACAACCAGCACCAGCTGTTTATTGAAGTGCACCTGTCTCGCACCGTGGCAAACATGCGCTCGCGCAGATGCCACCTGCTCCAGTGTTAATGTGTCACACGCTGATGTCAGACGTGTGAAATCATCTCTAGCTGTGATGAAAAATGTCACTCTGAGGAGTTGATGCCTTTGAGACAGAATTGTTCATATTTAATTAAAAACCACGATGAGCTATAAGCCAGATTATCAGGGTTTAAACTGTATATCAAAAGATATGTTGTGTGTGTAATATACGTGTGGCCGCATCTGTCTCCTTTATAATTAGTAGTTTACCAGGAGGTAAATTCACTGGAATTACCCATAGAGCGAAAGGGAGTCAGAGAAAAGGGCTGTAATGCTTTTAATATATCTGTATGCCAGTTGCAAATCCATCAGATGATAGACATGATTGACTCTTATATATTACAATGGTGCTGTTAGTATAAAGGGCCTATGAAGTATCACAACTTATAGCCCTTCAGTTGATTTGCCTGAGCTGGGAAACATGTTCTTTTAGACAGCCATGAAAAGCATTATGCGTATATAAATGCTATAAAACCTAACAATACATTCCTAGTGTCTGTCTATAGTTTATTATTTTATTTGTTTTCTAAATTCCCCAGGGGAGTTTTTGTTATCAAACTCATTTGCGAGTGTTCGTTTTAAAGCTAATGCTTTCATATTTGTGCCAGCAAGTGTATTGCGGCATATTTCAAGGTTGGATGCAGCTGTATGAAATAACAGCACATCAACCTGACACAGAGAACTCTTGGCAGAGCATAAAGTCTCCGTTTAAATCGGTAATGTAAAAGCTTTTCATTGTGGAGTTAAATCTCTGTTTCACTATTGAACAATGGGGCCCTTGGCTCCTTTATTTTGATTGAGAATTGATTACCTTCCTCACAGAACTTCAGAAGTAATTAATTGCTTTAGTTGCTTGGTTCAAAGGTCAATTTCTTAAAAAACAATGCAATGTTTTGCCACAATGTTAAAATGTGGCAATGTGACCATATTCGTTTTGTATCTACCTCTTTTCATTTGCTTTCTCTGCAATTCCTCAGGCAACAAAACAGACATCAGGTTTTGTTGATATGGAGTGTGTTTATTACAGCTGAGCTGTTTGGATGGTAATGTCACAGCTGAGCCATTGCCTTGTGGTTAATCATTCCTATATCATCAAGCTTGCTGTTTGTCTTTCCCTAATTAATATAAATGATATCCAGCAAACAAACCTGACAGTGTATATGGGGTTCAGAAACGAGTGAGCAGGTACGAGATGCCATTAAAATCCAAGCGCTCATAAGTGACAAGAAACAAATGGTTTGGTTTCTGGGACCACGTTTCTCTCCTGCTCTCTCAATTATCTGTGCCTTTTAACTCCTGAGAGCATTATGGCCCACAGGGCTCATGTTACCTTATTGACGGCTCCTCTGGCCGGCTAACATAGTTAGAAAGGGGGAGGATCCATCTGTAAGAGCTTTTATTAAACACTGCATCCAAATGGCTGAGGAAAGACAGGGAGAGAGATAAACAGTGAACAGGAAAGTATCTGTTTTTTATAATCAAAGAAACTCTGAGTGACAGAAAATAAACATTTTTGATGCATGTCATGGACCGCTTTTAAAGATGATGTGTTTGTTTGTGCGCCACTAGTGGCAGCAGGCGGAATTGCAGTCTGTTTGCGCTGCCTGACTGGGCTAGACAAAACAACACGGGCGCATTATTTCTGGCATTATTTACTTACAGCTCATGTTGTTCCAAACCCATTTGCTGTTATTTTTTTCCTGTGGAATACAAAAGTAGAAATTTTTGAATATTATTATACATCTGTAAAATGGCAGTCCACAGTGACCACTGTGCCCCTAAAAAGCATCAAAGCAGTCCATGTTTCTTGGCAATAACTTGAAGATAAAAAAAATAAGAAAATATAATATTAATTTTGTATATATATATTTTCCATCTTTGTTGAATGTATCCAACTTGTTAACATACCACATTGATAATATCACTAATATTGCTTTATTTCTCATGTATTTGTGATGAATGTATGATTTAAATAATAATTTGAACAACAATTCAGTTTGGTTCATGGCCTCATTCCAGCGAGCTTCAAAGGAATTCAAAGGAATTTTGTAGGATATCTGTTGATTGTTTCTGTTGATTTGTTAGTGTGTGTATGTGATGGTTAGGCTCTACCTCATAATTATGGCATTACGTTCTCACCGTCATGGTAATTAATCACTCACCGGGTAATTGAGAGAGGGCAGACGCTGTCTGGATGTGCTCCATGTTTGGAATTCTGTTGGGATTATTTGAATGGATGCATGATACCCTTAGAACTGCTCTTGGGTTTTAAACATGCTGTGGTGGAGAAGTTATGGTTCGAACCCTCAAGAGATATGAATGATAATGTGATGTTTAATAACCCATGAAAATTGCTTAACTTATAGAGCATGGCACTAGCAACGACAAGGTCATGGGTTCGAATTCAGGGAATGCATGTATTGATGTATTGTAAAGCCTGAATGCATTGTAAGTGGCTTAAAGCATCTGCCAATGTAAAAGTCACGGATGTATTTCTCTGTGAGATGTGGAAATTGTATCAGATTTGTATTTGGGATTTGAGAGCTCTGTAAGGAACTAGAAGGATAATGATCTCCACTCATTAACAAACGTTCTGTCTACAACCTACATCAGATATTCGGTGAATTATCATTGTGTAACTGTTAGTGTAACTGTGTAAAAATTATGTATCTTAACATGTTGTATCTCAACATTTACGTAGCTGACTTGTTTTCTAGGTTAAATTGCATGTTTAAAATGAATTAATTGCTATTGGATCTGAAGACTTTCACAAGTTACTAAATATGGCTGAAATGATGTGTGTAGAAATCAGGAACCTGTTGTTTCTTAAATTGGCAGTTATTATGTTGCAAATTGATCAATTTTACACACTATGACAGATAAATGTGTTGTGTCTAGAATGATAAATAATTTCACTAAATTACACTTAATTGTTTATAATAGACTTACTAACTTGCTAACTATTTTGTTGGTTTTCGTCATCCTAACAATTGTTAACATAAAAAATGAAGCATTTTACAGGCAGACTCTGTAATGTTTATGTTAATTAGAAGAGACAAGATTTTAACATTGGCTTTTCAGTGAAATACACACTGGAAAGTTACTGCCTTCTTTGGCAAGAGAGTGGATTTGAAGAATCCATTGCTTATTTGTAACTAGGTAAACCAAATATCATAGAAACCATCAGCCTTTACCAATAAATCATGTCATTACAGAGGTTGTGAATATGAACAGATGCTATGAGTCTAAACAGAGGACTAAGACACACATCTATTGCTGAACGTTTCTTTCTAATAAAACTCACACAAAATCTATTCCTGGACAAGCTGGTCCAAGTATGCGGTGGGTGATGGTGAGTGTCCAGCCTTCTCCTTTAATAAGCGACTGTAATAGAATTATGTCTCCATTATTCCATGTTTCTCTGGAGCAGTGTACGAACAGGTTTCCCCTGTCTGTTTAAATGTGGAATAAACCATTTGGTGTTTAGATAAACCAAGCGTTGGATTTCCTTCACAGGCTGAACCCACAGACCTGTTAACACATGGCTGCTGCACTCACTCTCATGTTGTTCACTGAAGTGGTGAAATGAACAATGATGATTATTTTACATACAGTTTTACAAATAGAGGTGCTAAACGTTTTTTTTTATAAGAGAAGATAATACAAGTACCGTTTTTGGCTTAAAGAACCTTTCAGTCAAAGGTTCTTAAAATAACCACTTCTTCATTATGTAGTCTGTTCTAGAACCCTTTTCCACTAAAAATAACTGTGCAGCAGAAAGGTTCTTTATAGAACCTAAAGCCCGACAAAGAATTTAAATTATTCACCACTTTCATTCATGTGCCGTGCTTTATCTGACCCAGGCCCAATTGCATTGTGCCCTTACAAGATAAACCATTGACACAGTGTGCTAGTTTTGATACATACATTTTTATTGCTTGTGTTTGCAATGAAAACTGTCCCACAGAAATGAGCATTCACAAACAGACACAGAGAAACGTAAAAACCAATTCAGTAGAAACCTTCAGATGCACAAACACTGTTCATTAATGGAACAGGCAGTCTATTGAACTGTCTCTCTGGAGAAATACTTGGCACAACAGCTTATATGCGTCTGGCTTAGAGTTATTTCACAGACAAAATTATTATTATTAAAAATTATAGTGAATTAATTTATCTCTGGTGTCTGCTATTGCTTTCCTTCCTTACAACATTCCTTACAACAGCTTCCCAGCTAAGAATTTTAGGTAATGTTTCCCTAACATTTCCCCAACGTTTCCCTAACTTTGTTAAACGTCCAGTTTTTAGACATTATATTTTTTTGACAGAATAAGTTTTTTAGACATTATATTTTTATTTCAATGTACAGTTTCTAGACATATAGACGTTGTAGTGCTTGGTTATATGAATGTTGTTCAAACATTTTTTATATTCTGTAACGTTTTTAAAATGTTTCACTTAAATGTCTAAAATGTTGTACAAATGTTGCTGGAAGAACTTTTTTGGTAACTTTGAGAGAACTTTTAGAGAGTGTTAGCCAATGTTCATAGAACATTTCCTGTTAGCTGTATTGGCATAGTATTAGGATCACTAGATAGTATGGAGAGAATATTATGCTCTTCAGTCAAAGTCATAATAATTTCATGGCTCACTTAGCACACTGTGAACATGTGCTAACTATTGTACTGCCTATTTTTAGTCTCAGTAGGATATCTATAGCAGGCAAATGATTTTGGGGTTTTTTTTTACTCAAAAATGAATTTTCTGACTTGTCTGATACTGTATTCTTTATTGGAACACAAGAAAATATGTTTTTAGATGTTTTTGCAAGAGATGTTTTTAGGTGTATTTATTACTCCAGTAAAATCAAGTCAAAACTATTATCTCTCTTTTTGTACTTCTCCTGTGAGGACAGAGCCTTAATATTTCTCTAGATTTTTTTCTTCCTGCTGTGTATTGAATGTGTTTTTTTATTTTTAGAGTGACAGTCAGAAAAGGCTTGAATTATTTTCCATGGAAACCTAATTTTGAAACAATAGGGCTTGTTCATACAGGTGGACTGGGATGGAACAGCTGCACTATGGGTAATGTCTTTGTGATGTGCAGCTAAATTTGAAATGAGCTGGAGGCTGCTTTACTAAACAGCTGGTATGAGAAACAGCTCAGATATATAAGATACCTACAGCTATAAAAAATTCATAGAAAGTGTACATACACAAAGTGTATGGATCCTGTGAACTCTGACTTTAGAGATAACAGGACATAAATGCACATAAATTCACCATTAACTTCATCATTATACTTGTTTAGGCTAGCAGGTATGATAAGTGCATTATATATCCAGACCTATTGTTCCCTATATTTATGCCACAAATAGTTCAGTACATAAACATATAATGGCTGTAAATGGCTACTTACCTCCCAGATTTGCTATTAATAGTGTTTTGAAACCTCAAGTGTAAG
Source organism: Ambastaia sidthimunki (assembly GCA_036877625.1). NCBI lineage: Eukaryota > Metazoa > Chordata > Actinopteri > Cypriniformes > Botiidae > Ambastaia > Ambastaia sidthimunki. Next base: position 3,587 of record JAZGTK010010216.1, on the reverse strand, counting down.
TTAATTATTTTTGGTTTGTTGAAAAGCTGGAACATTTTAGCAGTTCATCTCATGTTTGACCGAGCCGCCCAACCCCACCGCATATAGATTAATTGATTAACAATAAACAACATCCTCCATTGACATTCTTTAATGAAATCAATGTAAGTGTAAACTGTATTGTGTAGGAGCCCAAAATCACAACAGGCCGTTGTGGACCACAATTCAGGGCTTTACACGGAAACAGAATTTTCAGTAATGTGTTTCATGGGAAGTGACTCTTAGTTAAATTTATTTACGTTCTAATGAGGAAATGGGAAAATAATTGAGTAGAGCTGCTCTTTCACTTCATAGAGTGCCACTGGTAACAGTACCAAAAACCTTTCAGAGTGCTGAATACAAACAGTTTAAGTGGAGTTGTAAATTGCTGAGCAGATGGGTCGTTATGAACATTTATCCATTAGACCCGTCTTCTCAGGAACATTATATCACATGACAGAACTCAGACTATCAGCATGTTAATACAACAGTTGATTAGGACTGAAGAAAGGCTGTTGCAGTTAATTAGGATGAAGAGTTTATTCATGACTAGTAACTAGAGGTTTCAAAGCTGTCAAAAATGACAAAGATTCTCATAAAACTCATGCACTTCTGTGTATTTTAAATCTTCTGATGGCTGAAACTGAATAAAGATTATTTACAAGTTTTTTGTGTGTTCTATGGAAAAAATCAGAGCAGGTTTAAATAACAGGGTTTGGAACTAAAAGAGGTGGACTTAATGCTGAGAAAACTTTCATTTATATGCAAACTGCCCCATTAAATCTTGAAATAGCTTGTAGTAACAGATCAGTAAATTGGTCAAATGTCTACCCAGCTAACAGGGAACGTTCTAAGAATGTTGGCTAACGTTTTCTATGTGATCTCAAAGTTATCGAAAATGTTCTCAAGCATTTTTATGGTAATATAAAAAAACATTATTCATAAGTTGTTAGTGGAATGTTTAAAAAAAATCACAGAATTAAAATTAGAGGTTTTGAACGTTTCTGGAACTTTCAAAATAACATTTTAACGTTTTGTTACTTAATGGTAACATCAGGAAAACGTTCTTACAACCTAAAACTGTTAGCTGGGTAAGTGTTTCTGTCACAGTAGTCTTCATTTACAGTTTACTGCCCCTGTGTGGATGCGTGTAAACATAAATAAAATTGATTAAATCGCTCTGGGAGCTCAGTCGTGCCGCCCATGGGCCTGTATCTCCCTCAGCATGACAACATGTCTCCCACAGCGCAGAGCTGGCGTGACATGGTTGTCATGGCAACCCCCCTCTCTCTCCGGTTGCTTTTCTGCCTTTATTCTTTCCTTCATCTTCACATCATTAATCCTTTATAGTTACTTTTTTAAAGTTGACAGTATTATTAAAGAGCGAGTTGCTAAACATGAAGAATATAAGTCATATCCTCTTAATACTTACAGAAAACTTTTACCTCTAGTCACTTTTCCTTGTGTTTCAATCTCTGTTAGTTTAGTCATCTGTGCTGCTGTGCCTTGAGATGAAAGCTCCCCTGCTGGTCTCCACTGAACGCCACATGCCATGATTGTTAGAGATAATGGAAATATGTTTGCACACAGCAGAATTCAATACATGTGTTGCAACTTTGATGTATTTTAATTTGGAAAACTCTATGGGAGCCGTTCAATTATTTGGGCTAATTTGATAATTGATTAAAAAAAAAAGAAATCGCCTTCTGAGTTTATGTTAATCAGGTGAAATAATTTTTTTGTTGGTTTTTGATTTGCAAAATTGTTTTGGAATTGGTAAAGCAACTTGAAAATAGCCAATTACATGTTGATTAATTGTATGATGTAATTATATGTAAAATTAAATATATGTAAATGACATGTACAGGTGAGCGTTACAAAGTAATTTCTTTCAGAATGCTTTTTATGGCCTATTGTATATGGCTAAAATTAGTTTAATGAAATAAATGGAAATATACTGTAAACCATTCAGTTTGAAAATTGCTGTGGAGTCTTCGTATCTTTTGTCTGTGAGTATTTGTGCTTAAAAGAATTACTGTTTTCAATAACTAATTGCTTATTTGTGATAAAAATAACATGTTTTATTTAACTTCTTGTAACTTCATTTTTTATGTATACTGTTTATATCAATGATTAATTTACATTGTCTTTAGTTTATGCAATTTTACAGACAAAGCTGTAGACACTGTTTCATGTATGCAGTTTAAAATTTTGCTAGTATAACTCTTGTCACAGAACTGTTACAAACAGTTACGTGTTATGTTGTGGTGTTATTTGGTTTTGAATATTTGAAATTTGAATATAAATGCAATAATATTATACTGCATTTAATTGTATATCTGTCACAAAAACAATAAAAGGGAACAAATCGCAAAGTCATTAGGTTTGTGCAACATATTTTAGATTTACGAGGGGTACAATTAAGTTGCATTTACATCATTAAAACAAAGGGCAGTGGGTTTAGTCATTGTTAGTACGATTTGTGAAGCGTATCATCTCTCTGACTGTCAACCTAAATTGTCTGCTGTTCAAATACTCATTAAAAATGCATTATGCTACAAGTGATCCTGTAGATGAAAAGTAATCTTATTTATGGTCGTCTGATTGCATATACATTTGTCTTTTTCAGATAATTGCCTTTGTCTCCCTCTTTTTCATCTTGGTGTCCATCACTAACTTTTGCCTGGAGACCCACGAGGCCTTTAATGTGCTTCGTAACCACACTGATGTAGTTTCTGAAGGCAACACCACCGTGACCATCAGCATCCTTGAGGTAGAAACCAAACCTGTGCTCACGCTGGTGGAGGGAATCTGTGTGGTGTGGTTTACTTTCGAGTTCCTGGTCCGTATCGTATGTTGTCCAAACAAGCTTCTCTTCATCAAGAACCTGCTAAACATCATTGACTTTGTTGCCATCTTGCCATTCTATCTGGAGATGAGCTTAAGTGGACTCACCTCTAAAGCCGCCAAGGATGTTCTGGGCTTTCTGCGTGTGGTCCGTTTCGTTCGTATTCTACGGATTTTTAAGCTAACCAGACACTTTGTAGGTCTCAGGGTTCTTGGTCACACTTTGCGGGCGAGTGTCAATGAGTTTTGCCTGCTTATCATCTTTCTTGCCCTCGGGGTTCTTATTTTTGCCACAATGATCTACTACGCCGAACGTATCGGTGCAGATCCTGATGACCCGAGTGGCAGCAACCACACGCATTTCAAGAACATTCCTATCAGCTTCTGGTGGGCGGTGGTCACCATGACAACGCTAGGTTATGGAGACATGTACCCTCAAACGTGGCTGGGCATGATGGTTGGCGCATTATGCGCGTTAGCCGGTGTGCTGACCATCGCCATGCCAGTGCCTGTTATCGTTAACAATTTTGGGATGTATTACTCGCTAGCTATGGCCAAACAAAAGCTGCCCAAGAAGAAAAAGAAGCACAACCCAAACCCAGACATGGCGACGGACTCTGTGTCACTCGGGAAGTCTGATAGCAACTCGCTGAGGAACAGCACGCAGAGTGACACGTGCCCCCTTGCCACAGAGGAGAACATTGGTAGAAACCGCTCAGGTA
>JAZGTK010010215.1:0-16573 GCA_036877625.1 Ambastaia sidthimunki | reverse complement strand
CTGGAAAAGCAGGGTGCCCAGCCTGTGCTGTTATACAGTATATACTTCTAAAAATGATAATTAAAGGGCCTGTAGACATTAACAGTAGAAATGTATCAGCTGGTAGAGATTCTTTTATAGCAGGTACAGTATACTGTGGTAGATACCTGTATATATGTACAGTTGCCGGTGGTCTGTCTGTCCGCCTGTCTGTCTGTCTGCCTGTTCAGTATGTACAGATGTCTTCAATTCAAATTTTTTAATTTCCTGGAGCACGCAAAAAATATGTTACTACACTACCATTAATCTGTTGGGGAATGTTCCACTTGAGAGAGTTTTATTGGTTAATGGGCACAATGTTTTTCTGCTAAACCTTTTCACCTGTGAATCTGACCTTGTGTGGTTTCAGTGCAATGAAACTTTCCCCTGTGATGATCAGAGTCTTTTGTTTGCTTTCCTATGTTCCATTACCAGCACTGAGCAGAATGAGCTCTTGAGAGTCTCTCTGTGATTTAATATGATCAATAGTGTCAAAAAGGATACAAGGAAATCCAATGAAACGTCATTACTTTTATATCATTATTAAATTCTGCTTGGCTCATCGTCAGTCAGTTAAACTCATGAACAGAGGCATTCTGATTTAATGAAAGCTGGAAATCTCTTTCCAAACTATAAAAACAAAAATAACCTGCTGTTTAAGGGTTTATTTTATACCATCTGTGCATGTACTTCACTTTGAAGAGCTATTTCCATGTCTTCTATAAGTTCTGGCTTACTTAAAGAAAGATTGTGTTTCTAAAATAGAATCAAAAACAGATGGCCAAATCTACAATCTTTTATTATCTGTGAAACGCTAATTAACTATCTTTGTCATGCACATATTGTTTGCACACCTGTAGGCAATGTGAATATAAAGAAACATTACTGAATAAATAGATTGTGGTTGAGTTATTGGAACGGCCCGGTTATACTGAAACTCAGTTACAGTAGATCTGTACAAAATCTCATCTCATTTTAACAGTGCTGTCAATATCTGTCAACCATTTTGTTAAACAGGTGCTGATTCATATAATCAGATCATCAAATTAAATTTGTCTGGACAATTGTTCTTTCGTAAAAGAACCTCTAAATGTCTTGAAGCTACTTAAGTATTGAAAGAATTTTAGATATCTTTTACCATATTTGATAACTTTTTTATGAGTTACTTTATAGTCCAAAACAGTGCAGTGCAGAGTGAAGGTGACTTTTAAATAAACAAGTGTTTCATAAGCCAGTGCACAGAGCCTGACAGAGGAGCCAAACAATGTTTTGCAGTATTGTTTTTCTTTTTAAGAATGTGTTTATTGGCTAACTTTCCATTATTTTGTTAACTTCCAGCGAAAATGTCAAATTTTATTTATACAGTTCTTTTTGCACATGAATATTGTTTCAAAAAACCTTTACAAAAAATTATGGCTGTACTGTGCTGTTCTCCATAATCTATAGCACCTGTAAAATTCAAAACTCACTTCTAATAACACACTTGTCTGATAATGTACAACTTTTATTTTTTGTAAAGCTGCTTTGAAACTATATCTATTCTAAAATGCGCTATACAAATACATGTGAATTCAATTTATTATACTATGGTGGACCAGTTCATTAATATAGCCATATATTAGTTTGGTAAGATATGTTGATATGTTTATATTTTAGATATTGTTTATGATGTATTTTTAATGTGTACTAATACTTATTTAAAAAGAATCATTATTTATCTAATCTTTTACCATTGGTTAATGCACAATAAACTATCAAGAACGATCAATGAACAATAGTATTTGCATTAACAAACATTGACAAAAATTAATGTAAATGCTGTAAAAAATGCATTGCTTATTGTTAGTTCCTGTTCAACTAATGCATTAATTTTAACTTTATTGCAATGTGTCAGCAATATATATGATAAAAAATAACACTGCTAAATATTTATCAAACTGTAACATTATTGATTCATTGCCAAGGTCCAGCTCATTATGTCTAATGAGGTCTACTGAATTAGACCTGTAGAGATTTTTTGAAAACACTGGTTGCAGTAACATATCTGAGGTTATTTCCACTGGAATCTTCACCGTACCAGTCATCAAAAACTTGAGTTCATTATATTAGGTATCTCTTCATTCTGTCAGTGGTGGAATTGGCCATATGTGACACGAGGCAGAAGTGTTTGGAATGGAATGTTGCCCGACACAATCTCAATTCTGTTACTTGTATACTAAAAATCTTATAAAAACAAATTTGATTATAATTTGTTTTAAAAAATGTCAGCCGAACAAGATCGGAACTCCTCACCTCTCGCATTAAAGGCAAGAATCATTCTTCTGAGTCACATCATCTCACGCTAAGGCAGGGAACTAAGCCCCATGAAGACTTAAATCCTAAAATCAGACCTAAAAACACTACCTAAAACACTAAAAGACTGACAGGCAGAGAGTGATTCTGATTGGCCTGTCACAGAAATGTTCTCTGTACATTCGTTTCAAAGACAAAAAAATAGTTTACAGCACCTTAAATATAATTTATGATGCTTTCATCTTACCCACCACACAGCAGATAAGAGGAAGAGCAAAACATTAAACATCTATTACCATTTTTAATACATCCCCTCAATTTTTTAATTGTTTTTGAAGGTGTGCCAAAAAATGATCTATAATTCAGAAGCTAAACATGCAGCTCTTGTAAAAACAGCCAGGGGAGTTTTCGAACAGCCTGTGTCCGGTCTATGTTCTCCGTTCTTGTCAAGCAATCATTTGGCCTGGATCCATAATGTGAGATGTTCACACATTGTCTTTGTGTTGTCCAGCATTGTCCTTCAAATCGATGCCTGGCTGACAGTTTAATGACCCTCTTGCATGTACAGTCTCAATGGTGATCTAGTTTTTAGAGAAAAATTTGATTATGCTGACCACAAGTGTAGGCAATAATGCCTTCAGCTCATCATAAGTGCTGGTCACAGGATGCCCATCCTTTCACCGTCCATTAGAGCTTCTCCAAGAAAATGGACAGATGTTACAGTGGCCATATTATTGGGCAGTATCGAAAAACAATTCATTTAAACGGAGCAGGGAATGATTTGTGGGAAATGCTGTAAACTTTGTGCACTAATGTGAGTAATTCAGGACTGATCGATCTTCAGTGACAATGCAAAGCGTTGTTTAGTTTTAATGCCCAGCAGAAGATTTTATCAAAGGGATATTTGTTTTTAAGTTAGACCTACGGCTATGACCTGAGTTTCTGAAGTCAAATAAATTTTAGCATCCCTAAGTGGAAAGAGATGTTGCAGGGATGTTGTTAACATCCGTTAAGCTCCAAACTTTTCAACATCTGTACTTTATTTATCTGTTAACAGTACATTTGAAAGCCAATAGGTTTGCATGAGAGGTGAAATTAACTTGTTTTTGGAATTCCAGCCATTGAAATGAAAACATTGGCTTTTTAGATGCCTCAGAGAAAACTGAACCACATAGCAAACTACATACTAACTGCATTGAGAGGGGCTATGTTTTTGTTTCTCAGAATCTTTCCTGCACCTGGAAACCCATTTTGTTTTGTTTGCACAACAGAATCAAGACCAGCAATGGTTTGTTTTGATAGAATCATTCAGAACATTGGCAGAGTACACATAGCATTCTGGGATGCCTCATTTCACAGCTTACCATCTAAAAAAAAGAGACAAAATGAGGTATTTTACAAGACAAAGCTAGACAAAGACTGTGAAAATGAGGGCTATATATACACAGGTACTAGGACAACGAACCAATCAGTGCACGACACACCAGACAAGGAAAAGTGACACAAGAGACAAAGCAACCAATCAGAACATGACACATGAGAGAACTAGGATAACAGGACAATGAACAAGACTACTTTACAAGACTACATTTTAAAATATATATTTTTTCATTTGAAAATGAAATCCTCAATCATAAGTTGAGGCTTTAACTTGGTCATCAAATGGTCCAAGCTATTGATTGGTTGATGGAGTATGTCCAGTTTGGACTAGCTGATAAACATTTTCTATCTAAGAATATTTAATTTATGCTTCAAAAACACATATTTCATCAAATGCACACCAGGATTTGCACAACAACATCTTGTATTTCTCTCTTGTCTTTTTTGTCCCTTTCTGTTCATGTTTATACCACTGCAAGCCTTTCCTGTATGTTGTGTTAATAAACTTTTGTGTGGGAACAAATTTCTGGATTGTAACTACAGGCAGGGAAGAGAATGAACTTGTAATCAATCCACAGTCTGTGATTATTCGTGCACAGTGAGCACCCACACTGCACAAGAGGAGAAACTAAGCTGTCTAATATGCGCAGGGTTATAAGCTTCAGTCTTGTTAGGTGTGCTTGACATAAGCGTCAACATTTCAGAGCTATAGCAGGAGATTGGAGTTTCAACAAAAGAGTGATACAACCCTGAAGTGTCTCTTATTGCTTCGCTAAAACATCAATTATCAGGGTATTGAAACCAGACTTTATGTTAGCTAAAATGTTTTAAATTTGATTTATCTATCTGGACAAAAACAATTTGTTTTGTTGACATCCAAAACCCATTAGCCTCCCTTCCAACAAAAACAACCAATAACACAACAGACTTTTCCATTTTTCTGCCTTTTTGAGCCCAGCATTAAGTGACAACGGAATTTGTTTTGGTGCATTAAATGTTTATCCATTCCATTAGACCTTTTGGGGCGTGGCAAAAACATGCCCTATAATTGTCTGTTCTTTTGATATAGAAGATATACTCTCCATATACTTTTCTTTATTCTCTCTAAATCTCTCTTTCATGCTCTCTTTCTCTCTTCTACTCTCTCACTCTCTCCGTACCTCTTTTCTCCTTTCTCGCCACTGATGAGTGGAAGATTACCTCGGATACTTTAGGGTCCTCTGCTTCCCACAATTTGGAGGCTAGGGGGTTGAAAGAGGGAGCAGGAAAAGAAGGTGTTAGATGAGAATACATACATTAGATCACAAGATCTGCCTGATAAACGGTAGAAGACACGTCATTTATCACTGGGTACACTGGGGAATGGAGACTCTAACTATTATAGGAGGAAGCAGATACTTTTTCCACAAGGGTAGATAAAGAAAAAGAGAAAAGAAAAAAACTGCCAATCAGTTGAGCAAATTAGCTGCAAAAAAAAGTCTGGATAAAAAGAAATATATGTAATGTGATGCTGGTGTTACAATGTCACACGATTCAGTTTGAACTAGTCTAGAACATTATCATGTATGAAGAATGTGGAATTTTTCACTTTTTAACATGGAAAGGTCAGTCTGGGGGACTGAAGTGATACAGCTACAAGTCTGTTTAGGATTTATGGCTTATTTAAATTGCAGAGAAAACACATGTAGTGGACAGATCTGTCATATCTATGATGCTAATTTTACAGAGATGCTGTTTACAGTGGAGACAGGAGCTGGTTGTCACAAGGTTGAGGGTTGTGAGCACCTTCAGATGTCTACTACTAAATATCTTTGTACTTGTTCTGCATACTGTTAGACCTGCATAATGTAATTCACTTAAATGTGTGTCAGTGTGGTTACATTTTCAAACATATAATAATTTTGTAATTTGAGTTGTCCTGTGTGACTTCCTAAACATGAAGACTCAAACAAGTGACCTGTTTAATCAAATCATACCAAAATCACGAGAAACAGAGAGAACATACGGGTGAGAAAGTTCAATTGCAATGACAAATGACAATTCCTCACCACTGATGAGTTCCTCATTATAGAAACATTAGTTCTTGTACTTTCTTAATCAAGGCAGCTGTCAGTGTGGCCGAGGTATAATAAAGCTCTTTATTCCACTGACTTGAGTTTGTGCTGTGAACATTCAGATCAATGGCCGGGTCGATGGGAGGCCTCTTTTGAGTAGAGCAGATGCAATGATGTGTAATCATGAAGCATTTGATATTTCAGTAGTTAAAAATCAATACTTTTGTGTAATGGGCTATTTGGAGGTAAAAAGCAGGATAACTGAAGAGTACAACCATCAACGATTCTGAAGCATGTGCGTTTTACATTTAGCTCCACGAAAAGTCCCTTGGTGCATTTCTTCTTGCTTCTTTGGCTTCTGTTAAATAAAATACATTTGTAAACAAACTAAAATATACTTACAATACATACATATATATAGCAAGACCAGACAGGAAAGTGGGAGTATAAATAAAATATCTCACAATATCTCACAAAAGCAGTAACTACATACACTCTTATAAATAAAAGGTTCCCAAAATGTTTTTTTTTTTGGTGTATATGGTTTAAATCTATAGAACCTGTCTGTTTCACAAATGGTTCTTTGTATTGGAAAAAGGTTCTGTAGAGTATGGAAAGGTAAGGAAGAAATGGTTCTTTTACTGTAAGAATCTTTGACTAAGAAGTTCTTTAGGGAAATGAAAATGGTTCTATACAGCTTTGCCATAAAATACCCTTTTTATCACCTTTATTTTGTGTATTTTGTCAAAATTGACTTATTGAGTCTGATATTTGGTGATAGGTGCTACACTCTGCAGCCAGTGGGTCTTTAGGAGCAAAACTAAAAACCCCTTTGAGATTGTGATCTGTTTGGCTAACCTATGCTCAAAATCAGAGTAAACAGAGTTTCTGATAACTACACCAAAACAAAGTTAAAGCCATTTTTCTCTGTTTTTTAGTGTTGCCATAATGACTGTGTTTTTCTTTTGTAGGGTAATACAGTATAATATAGTGTACACATATAAGTCATGTTTGTTACATGGGAAGTACACATATACATTAATAAAACATTGAGGAATGTTTTAGTGTGTATGCTAAAAGCTTTTACTATTTTGCCTTTAAAATTTAAATTACTTGCCCTGTGGTGCATATTTGTCTGCCTCTTTAGGAGAACTGCTTTTATTGTTGTACAGAAAAATATATATTTAATGTAATGAAGAAGGGGGATGCTAAGAACATATGGCCTGAAGATGTTGCAACCTGCATAAATCAATTTTACAGAATGTTTTCTCATATTGTCAGTTGGATGCACATAAAAAGCGTATCCACAAGAAGAAAATATTTTTAAAGAGATGAAGGAAAACATTTACTGTCACTCTGAATGTTCTCAAAGAAAAATCAGACACAATAAAAAGGGGAAAACAGAAACAAGCGATCTCATTAGATATCTCATCATCACAGTTTTATTTTTCTGTTAGGGTTTGGCTGTTTTTTTACCTGAGGGATTTGTATTCATGCCGCTGTTTTGCTATGTTGTTTTTATCTGTGTCTATGTTGGAGATCTGATTTCTACATTTCAACCTTGTATGGCTTTGAATAAAGTGGATTACAAAATTACATCCATTTGAAAAGTAAATTCTGTATTAAATTAACCCCATTTCATTCCAAACCCATACAACTTTCAACAAAAGTAGTTAAAATATCCAAACAGCTATTTTTCATTAAATGAAAATGAATGGTGACCACACTGGTCCATCATTGTCCACTTTTTTGTATGGAAAATAGCAGCTTGAACATGCTGAGAAGTATCTCCTTAGTGTTCCACACAAAAAGAAAAGGCATATGGGTTTTAAATAACATGAGAAAAAAGTAATGATAGAATTTATATTTTTGGGTGAACTGTCCCTTTAAGATTCTCTTTTGGCTATATTATCAGACTAACTGATTTTATTATCTGAGCACAGATTTTTAGCAGTGAAAATTACTGTGGTTTTCTACTACAGACGCTCATGTAATGATCCTTCGTCTAAACAGTGTGGAATGACAACTGGTGCCGCAGTGCAAGACAATAAAATGTTAAAATTATGATAATTCACAGAGTGCTACAAAAAATTCACCTGATAGCTCGGCTCTGTTCTAATTTGTTAAACTGTAGTCTATCTGTAGCCAGGTCATATGGCTCTCACATAATACGGTCTAATTGCAAGCAATTACTGGGTCCATTATAGAAAATAATGGTCACAATTTATCATCCTCACAGACAAAGCAGAATAAACGCAATTTCATATGGTTAAAATGTTAAACTTTGCAGCCTCTTTTTTAAGCTGCTTTGAAAGAAAATGATATTTGCATTAATGTGTTAATTTTGACATCAATAAATTTATATGTGAAATTCGCAATTGTACTGAAATAACTCTGATTTCTGAAATGAGACTGTTGACACTAATGACTAAATGCATGAAATCACAAGGGTGGTGAGACCATAATTATTTGGGTTTTTATAGCTTTTGTCATGGGTTTTTAATTAACTCTGGCTGTGAATATCATAAATGAAATAAACAATTAGGATGTTTAAATTGGCATAAAAATGTACAGGATCAGTATCACCATAGTGGTTATCATCAGTTTACTTCCAATATCCCAAAAACACTATTATGTATGCTAATATATGCACAATGGCATTGTTTTAGCAATCAAAAATTCTCTGCCAATACACACATATGGTGGAGACTTTCCATTGACTTATATGGCATTTTATTTCTCCCAGCCAGATTAGCAAAACCCAAAATCACCTTTTCTATCTTTTTCTATCTCTCAACGCTGCCCATAGTTGTAAACCTAACCCTCACATTATTATATTTTAATTTTATCATTGTTTAGTATGTTGATTAAGCTGCTTTTCTCATGGGGGCCATTGGCAGGTGTGCGGACACACACACACACACACACAGTGTTGTCCTCCATCATTGGGAAAATTTCAATAGAGCACATAATTAGCCAGAGCTCTGCAAAGTCCATTGATTTGTCTTTTGTTGTGATAAATTATCCCTCACACTTCTCTCCATGTGACATAGCACACTGAAAGTCAATAAGAGCCCAGGGGCAAACATTCCCCCTCCGCTGTCACACATGCCCACATCTGGGCATGTGTGAAACTGGTGTGCCACCAGCTCATATCACTGTCATTATCATAGCTCTTCATTTGATCTGTTTTGTTGGGTGTTGTCATGTCTTAATATCTTGTCATGATGTATTTTGCTGCTCAGATTTAGCTGGGATCGGGGTGTGGGAATGGATTGAAATGTTGGGGCAACGCAGTGGGGTATGAGTATTGATTATCCAAAATAAGGGCCTGTATGGGCTTCAGGAGGCTATGGGAAGAGGAAGGATGTTTTCGGGTGTGTATGAGGTTGCTTCTACTATTTACTCAAGCTTTCCTCCCATGTGATTACAATTTACAATTATATTCCATACAGTATTAACTGTATACAGTATAATACAACATCCTACAGTAAGTCTGGAACAATGATAATGTATCTGGATAGCTCAGTTTCGTTTCTATTTTAAATTCAGAAGAACTAGTTTAGTTCTCAAATATGACTTAAGCATCTACTGTATCAGATGTTTTCTTATTTCTTACAACAAATAAAATGGATACAAATAAGACAACAGAACAGACCTGTACCATTTTTTAAATATGATATTCAATATGCAGATAAGTTTTTGAGTTAATATTTTCTGAAACTCCAGAGTTTAAACTTTTTTCTCAAGACAAAAATCTGAGAAGCAAGAGACACATGCCAAATACTCAAAGACATTTAAAGACATTGAAAGACCCATTTAATCTCAGTGCTTGTGATTCTTCTTTCCTGTGGGTGTGCCCCAAACCATAAAAATCTGTCAAACAATTGCTTTCTAAAGATATGCTTGATGTCCAAAGAAGCAGTCTGTCTGAGTAAACCTCCCCTCTGTGATCTAAAATACAATACCACCAACAGCCAGTACAGACTTCCTGGTCTTTAAAGAAGGTTGAAAGCTCTCTGTACTTTGTCACACAGGAAGCCAAACAGCTTCCATGCACAGTGTGAGTGTGTGTGTGTGTGTGTATGTGTGTGTGTGGGTGTTCAGATGAGCATTCACTATCACTCAGAGCACGCAGCACCGACCTTTAGATCATCAATCAAAGGCCTGTAGATTCTAATTTATTAATGGCGTATCTGAGTTACATAGAATCACAGGAGGTGGAAGGGCTGTTGGTTAAATCTGAGGAGAGAGAGAGCGGCTTTGATCAGCAGTCTGATATGAGAGGCTACATAAAGGCAAGCTGGGACTGATCTGAGGTCAGGCTGTGTAGGATGACAGACACAAGGGAAAGTTTGCCCACCCGCTGCTGATGTCACATTACATCTGTACAACACTGGTGATATGAAAAAAATCACTATGACACTTACATGCAGAGAAACACTGTCAAATAAGAGAAATATGCTGTTGAATGGCAAAGTGAAAATGCGGATGAATTATGGATTTAACATGATACAGGCATGTTTGGGATGTATATTCAATATTTCAGTACTGGAAATTTAAAAGGAGTAGTTCACTAAATGAAAATGATTTTATCATCTGCTCATGTTGTTTGAAACTTTATATTATGTGTGCTCTATATTTAATGTATAAAACATGCTTCTCAGGTGTATGTTGATTTCAATGGGTGACAAGATTTTCTGTGAAAAATGACTTTTTTAGCCCGAAAGGGTGAGTAAAGCCCTGATTTGAACCCTATTGAACATCTCTTGAGAGACCTGAAAATGGCTGTCCACCAACAGTCCCCATCCAACCTGACTGAGCCTGAGAAGATTTGGAAAGAGGAAAGGCATGAAAATTCCCAATCCAGGTGTGTAAAGCTTCAAGTGTCAAACACCCAAAAGACTCGAGGCTGTAATTGTTGCCAAAGGTGTTTCAATTTCTGTTGAAGATGTGAAATTTTTGTTTTTTCTTTATAAAATATTTACAGACATTGTTATTATGGGTTACTGAGCATAAATTGAAAAACGATTGTAGTATCAGGCTTCAAAATAATAAAATTGGAGAATGTGAAGGGTCTGAATACTTTCTGAATGCGCTGTATGCATATATAGTCCTGATATAACATAAAACTGGTATTACTGATTACTCAGGTTCTCTAAAGGTACAGCTAGGGGTGCCTTTAGAGAGCAAAAGGAATGATGAAGATAAATAACCGCAAACTCGTTTGACGGTCTTGCGCAGAGGGAAATACTCTCCACCTATTGCATTGTTCATGCATCTCATGATTTGCAATAACTCTCTATTCCCATTGCTCACATGTAAACACAGACACACACTCAGTAAATGTCAGTTTGTCTGGGAGCATGGCTTTAGCTCAGACCTTCTGCTTGTGCCAGTAATATATGACATTATACACAGCCCCAACCATCTGCTGGCTGCCCCTATTTCCCCCTAAACTTTCTCTCCCTCTTTCTTTTTTTTTCTCTCTTTCATCTGAGCCAACATCTCATCATCTGAGCGAAACAACCTATATAAAGTGACATGTAATTCAGAGCAAAGATGGCCCAGAAAAATGAATGTGTTCTCTCCTGCATGAGGGACATCATAACTGTGGAGATGCTGTCTTTGGCTCATTGTGGAAGATAGATGACTTTTGTTTACTGTTGAGACTTTTTAGGTAAAAGTCCTTATGCCTGAGTTCAAGTCCTGAGACTTTGAATTTGCTGAAGTGCATTTTTAGTCACAGATCATGTTTGTGGGTAATGGAATGGTAAACATAACCTTTCTAAACACTCTCTTAGACATGCAGTTGGAAAGCGTGTACTTCAATGAAGTACATGAAATTTAAACTGCCAACCTGAATTCTGTGCAGTGCGTTGTATAAACGTCTCCTATTTCATGGGTCTCCTCTAAAACCTTCGAAGCTGCCTCACTTTTTTAAGAAAGAAACACACGGCATAATCATACCTCCAATCACCACACAAATAACATTCTGTATGGGACATTCTGTAACATTCTGTATAAGGCTGTAAGGCATAAAGCAGAGCACCATTCTGTAATCAACACTATCCATTAATAAGTATAAAAATACATTAAACTGAATGATTTTTGTCAATGGGGATTTCTCTCACTTTGCCGCTCTTGGATTTCTTTTCACTCAGCTTCTTCCAATGCATTGTGGCAAAGGATACATACAAAGCTACTTTAGATTTTGGCCAAAAAGGTACTTTTGAAGGCAGCATTAAGTTGACTACCCTTTGGAACAGTCTTAGCATTTGCAGACAGCTTACTAAGTTTCGGAACATAGCTCATGACTCACCCTTAATATTATCAGTCATAGTGATGCAAATGATACAGTCATGTCTGGATTTCCAGTCAAGTAGCACGGCATGAAAACAACAGGCCACTCCACGTACATTTAAAAACAGCCTGTCTGAATAAGTAAAAACACAGTGGGTCACTTGAGGTACATTCATACAAACACATAAATCTAAAGTAAAATCTAATGCAGCTGCAAATGAAGTCAACACAAGACACAGTTTGAAACAAGCAATCAAAAGAACAGCTAAAATAAGCCAATCATTAGTCTTAATCTCAGCAAGGGTTATCTGAATCACCAAAGCCCCTTTTGTCTTTCTAATGTTTTCCAGCACTGAGTGATCACAGTAAATTGCAGCAAGACAATCTTTTTCTTGCTGTTATTTCTCATATGCCTTGCAAATGTCACAAAACATGCAGCATGCCAAAGCTGTGATTTCCTGTGGCTCCTAAATGTTGAATGTAGTTCCTCTGTATTACAGCAGTGTCTATAGGAAAAAACAACCCACAAGTACTGTGAGGTCAAATTGAACTGACCTGTGGTCGATAAAAATATTCTACAATATTTAGACAGGCTTAGATTTGCAGTTCCACATATTTTGATAAAGGAAACCAATAATTATACCAGTGCAGTGTGCAATGTTATGTTTTATATAGCAATGGACTGTATTGGTTGATTTTATGTTCATATGCATTCTGCAATACCTTCACAGTAGTGTATATCTGAAATGTGAAGCTGTGACCTCTGGTAAAACAGCATCACCATGCAGTGCTGTGAAACTCCTACTCACTTTACTGAGGCTGGAATGTGTTTATAATGTAACCTGAGGTTACAGGCAGAACTAGACCCTGGCTGCTTTTCTAACTCTAGATTTGGGGTCACTGCCAGGGCTGGGGCAGAACCTGCAGTAGCACAAAGGCCCTGAGCTTATACATCCATCATACATGCAGGGAACTTTGTTTTTGTTTCCCACATGGCAGTTTCTACTGTATTTTTTTTTGTTGTTTTTTTGCTCTGTTTAACGCATTAATAGAAGAAGCTGTATGTTTAATATACATGTGAGGGTTAGGTTTACAGCTATGGGCAGCGTTGGGAGATAAAAAGATAAAAAAAGATAGAAAAGGTGATTTCAGGTTTTGCTAATCTTTGCTAATCTTCGGGAGAAAGAAAATACCATGTAAGTCAAAGGAAAGTCTAAGTTAAGTTACATTTAAAAATGTAATTGTTTATAGATAACATTATCAAACCAAGTGGTATATATTTTAAATTAAATTAAATAAAAAGAAGTTTGTTAGCTCTTAAATTATCTATTGATAAAATGTTAAACTACACCTGTGGTTATTCTGTTAAAACATGGGTGAACTTGAGGGGAACTGACACTAAAAATGAGTTTAAGACCAGTTTGTTAAAAGTAATTGCAAAAATTCCTAGAAGTTGCCCAGGCTTATTACTTTGCAAATGACACTTGGTGTGAAATTTTGCTATTTATGAAGTGTAATTCAAATATCTTTTTCTGTAAGTGTCCAAATACTTTTCAGACCACTGTATTTATAGCCCAACTCAGTGCTTGTATGTCACTCTGATGCTGAAAGCTGTCATACGCGTTCTCTACCTGAGTTCCAGACATCAAACCAATAAAAGCACAGATGTTCTGAGCAGACAGTCTCTTACTCAACAAATGAGAATAACAAGCATCTTGGAATCGAGTTCCTTTATATAATCAGGCAAAAAAACAGTTTCGGTACTTCTCAGGGTGTCTACTTAAAACTGTGTAGGTTAGAGATTAACTAAACTGACAGGGTCTGGTGGTACGTGATTGGTGACACGTGATTGGTCTTTGTGCAGGGGGACTCATGCTTGTCACAAACTATTTGGAGCGCTGAACTGTGCCGATGTAGACTGAACTAAAGGCGCAGTGGAAGATATCATTATCTGTGTAGGGAACCACCGAGTGTTTCAGATGGTCTATTCGGTTTATGCCAAGATGTGGATTCAACCAGGGAAGAGGTGTTGAGTCACAGACAGGCTGTGTAAACTACAGCAGACAGAAGAAAGACAGTGAACACCTGGACGGTGCGATATGTGTAAGAACGTACATGTCAAATAAGCAAGTTGGCATTTCGAAACTGCTACATTCTGTCAGATGTTGTGACGGCAGCCTGCACAGTTTTGACTGCATTAAAGACCTGAGGGGAAACTCATCAAACATTTATTAAACCGTTTACACTAAACCTCTTTATTTCTAGGCAATCTATAACAATCCTAGTTCACATTGCATTAGGTATTTTTTTATGCAAATTAGACTTAGCCCCACATGTGTGGTGTGCACAAGATGTGCAGTGTACACAAGGGTGTGAAAGTATGTTCTGCATCTTAAAGAGCAAAGTGAGGTGCCTGGATCAAAGTGGTGGATAAAAGCTGAAGGGTCTCATTGTCTACAACCCAGTACACAGAACAGACCTAAAAGACAAGGAACTGTGCTGTGTAAATTGTGTTTAGCTGATTAGCCAAATTACTTGAGTGATTACTTGAATGCAGACTCATTGCAGACAATATTTCAGAATGTTACCTGCACTTGTTTGTTTCTCTGTATCTCTGAAAATAAAAAAAAATAGTCATTCTGAAACTTGCATTAAATTATTTAGATTCAAAGTCTGCACAGTTCAGTAAATAAAAAGAATTCAAACCATACAGTCACAAAATGTCTCATAAACTGTATTGACTATATTTCTTTTTTGGATTATAAAGATCAATCCTTCAATGCAGGTAAAACACAACACTGATATGCTAGTACAGTTCAATAATGATTTGCCAAAGGGGAAACAGGAGCAAAGTTACAAGTAGCCCTCTCTTCAAATCAAATCCTATAGAATAGCTAATTTACCTATAGAATAACATTTTAACTTACATTACTATAGAATTATGGTCCCAGTTACATTCCTATAGAATTACACGGCCAGTTACTTTCCTATAGAATTACACCTCCCGTTACATTCCAATAGAATTCATCGTCCTTTTCTTCAAAGCACCCCTGCATATCAACTGCAACCTTGGAAACTAATGTAATTTCTGCTCAGACCTTCTCTGACCCTGTTTTTTTCTATCAACAACAAAAACTATTTGACTCGAAAAAATATAAGATCAAACAACAATGTTTGTGGCTCTCAGATTCTCTCTGGCTGTCAGATGAACTGTGCATTCATAGTCCCTGAGATAACAAGAAGGTCAGAGCCTGTATATTGGAATTCATCAGAGTCCTTTATACACACAAGGAGATGGGCAGGATCACGGAGGTCCTCCATGTTGGAGCACAAGCAGCAGCGACTGTGCACCTGACATGACCTTGTCTGTATGGGCTATGCAGCTCGGTAGAGGAGGGATGTCTGATAGGGGACCTCGGGGGAGAGAGGGTGGGTGTTGTTTTACATGATTATGACTCTGTTAAGGAGGGTTTAAACGAATAAAAAAATTTAAATGTAAAAATCAGGGTCACTCCTTTTATGTCACTGGTGCATATGTCCTAATATATAAAATAATAAACCATCACATTAGTTAGTTATTTATCACAATTAAAAGAATGCAGAGTAAAATTCAAACTTGTGTTATGCAGAGATTTCCAAACTGGAAAGCTGGTATTGTTCATTTTTATCTTTTCTTATCATAGTCTTTTCTTATCATGTTGGGTTCCATCCTGTTGAGCATCTCATTGGTTTTCTTGCCATTTTGTAATATGTTTAATAATATAAAAAATAATACCAGAGTTTACCATGAATAAAAGTTTTTATTTATGACGAGCTTGATGATTCCTCTGAAAATTTATATTTTTTCTATTTTTTAACTCAAAGGATCAGGAGTTTTCTCTGTCTCATTATATCATTATAGTTCTTATATTGCTTCTATTTAGCTTCATTATAAAACCCTGATCTCTTTCTAAACTATAGTACCAAAGCTTGAAGGTACTATAGTGGCTCTTTCCTTGTTACACTACTGCTTGATGACCATGTTAGACCATTTATAGTAGCAAAACATGTTTTAAACTGCACCCCCAACCCCCCCGCCCATCATGTTCTCTTGCTAAATCAAATTTTTGTCTTAAAACAAACCTGATTGTATTTTGTTATTATCGAACTGCAATGTGATTATGCTGCTCTGGTGGGTCATTCTGGAGACACAGAGATAGAAAACTGATCAGTTTTGTCTAAACCAGTAACATCATGCAATGTGGATAATAGACAAGACTTTGAATGACTTTGGGCCTATAACAAGTCTATTGTTAAGGCATGAGAAATATAATACACATAGGATTACTGGTGTCTGTTTACATGCTCTCTATTTTTACCTGCTTTCAGGGGCTTGTGTAGCTTGGGTCACAGATTTGGTATCTAAACCAAAGGCATTTTGAAAACATTCTCACTTATCTGATGATAAAAATAACCCACTGACAGGAGTGTCACTAGGGCTGCCCTGCTAGCATCTGTCCCTACATGTACTGTATATACAAAGGTTT
>JAZGTK010010214.1:0-16574 GCA_036877625.1 Ambastaia sidthimunki | reverse complement strand
TGTCAACGAGAAGCGCTTTTGCAAATAATGCTGTTGCCTTTTCTATATTTTGTGGCTGAAAATAACTCAAGATGAATTGTGATGTTATCATTATATGTCGTACGAGACAAGACCTCTTGTGACAAAAATATACATAGGTTTTATATACTTTGGATCCTATCGAACAGAAATTCATATAAAACGCATCTCCAAACATGGCATGATGACTAACGCGTGTGTCTTATTGCGCATTTACGAGCTCCGTGAACTATTGAAACTTTAGCTTTTAACTTTTTTCCCAAGTAATTGACACACAGCTGTAATCCATTTTAAAAACTGCTCTGTTATTGCAAAGTGGGCGAGCTTGTGACAGCTCACACTTATGATGGATTAGAGAAGGCTTTTGCGGGTGACCTCTGCTTGCGCCTTTGGAACAAAGCGCATCTTATATACTTGCCTTCTCGCCAAACCTGCGACTGTCCAATTTGTCTGATCGGGGCGTGACAGGGTGTGAAGCACCTCTGCCTGTCGTGTTGCTGTCAGTATAAGCCACGGTGGAGAAAGTGACTTGGGTTTCTGTGTAATTGGCGACTGTGATCGCCGCTCCACAGTCATTCTGGCACATTGCCGCTGTCCTGACAGAGAGGTGAGTCACCGCGCACGGCTGCTCCTTCCCTGCCAGGACCCGGCGCCACAGATTATCCCACAGTCTGACCGAGCTTGCACGCTTGTGCACCACCAGTCTGTGCCCACATCATCACCTCAACGCGTTTCTGTTCCGCGATGCTTTGTCTTTAGTCTCTGTTTGTGTGAAAATTCTCCTCTAAGCACGACGCCCCCCCTCATGCAGGTGGGTGTCAACGGGTGCCTCTGGGTCGGAGACCCCCTCACGCTGTTTGTGGCTATATTATGGATAGCATCTCTCTCTATGTCAACAAAGGGCAGAAAACATTTCGTGTTTTTTAGGGTTTCGTGCTGTTTTTGTGGGACATGCGTGATTTATCCGGCTACTTTTATTAGAGTAAAACAGTGTTTTCTGCAAACGGTGCATGGACGTGTTAAGCTGAATTATTAGCGGTTATCTCTGTCTATAACCTTTCTAGGGCTGAATATAGTAGACGCATCTTTAACAACTACCCATCAACGCTGTTGGGTATCTTTTGAATGAACAACGGACGAGTTTCTCATTCTCTCGTTCTTAAATAGACGTACAGTGAACTGTAATGTATTGCTTTTAAAATGTTAATATGGCCATAAGCCTTACTCATGAATTCTTTATGAGGGCCACGTCACCTAAAATGTTAATGAAGTGAGATTACATTGCGGCTGGAGTGTTCGGCAACTGAACAAATAGCACAGATGATGTGGATTTATAAGACTTTCTGACTATAACAAGGCGAGCAAAGACTTCTAGTCAGGTTGAGCCAAAATGATGGAGAACAGAGATAATGAATTGTGCCAAGCGCATTTGCAGTAGGACGAGGGCTAATGGATCGTTTGTATAATGTAATGTTTTTATTATCATGTCTTTCACTAAACCCTCTTGTCTAATGTGTATTAAACATACAGGCGATTCATCTTCTTCATCTAGTTGGTTTGTGATCTGAACACACAATTTTATTCTTTGCCATCAACCTCAGTCTGATGAAGAAAACATTTATCTATCCTTATGTATATTATTATTCAAACCTTTAAAATGTCAGTGTCTTTGTATGCATAGACGTGCGAGGTTCGGTCGTGTTTAATAATGTCCAGGGAACGTTTTTGTGATTATTCAAATGTTACATTATAATCGCAAGAGTTCAGTGAACTCAACAAATCCATCAACGTTTCGTGTCCATTGTTTTAAACCTCCCACGTTTTCACAGCACCCACACTTGTCACTCCTCCACGTCTTTGACACTTTCATTTTTGAAGGAATTTGTTACCTTAAACGCGTCCTGTTAAATTATTATACGTCTTTATTTTGCACCCTCTGGTTTCACTGCATCAACTACAAATTCTGTTACTTTCATGCTCGGTGTTGACTTGATTGAATTCAATGCTTATCTTTTCAATGTTGTGCTTTCAGATTCGGAATAAACGGATAACCTTGAGTATTTGTGTGGTGTGACTTTACTCTCTTCTTTTGCTGCAATTAAGTGTAAGTCTTTGAAAGAAGCTGCAATCCTTCAAACACAAACACTACCCGGCCATCTGTCTGTTTGATCAAATATCTCAGCAAACGTGTGCCGATGAATCGAGCTTGGAATGAGAGGCACGTGTCAGACCTTGGAAAAAGCGAGATGCATTCTGGTCAGGCAAAAAGAGCTCTCGGGTGCCCAGGTGCAACATTCTACTTTTGGGTGAGAAAAAAGAATGTGTCTGTGTGCCAAATTGATTTTGATGCCTTAATCTCGCTTGTGGAAATGTCTGTTTAGACCTTGGTTTGTTTAAAGTAAAATTTCCCATGATTCAGTGGGCTTCTAGCAGGAAGGTGATGTCATGAGTTCTAATGTTGTTAAATCTGCCTAGCATGATAATACGTTTATTAGCACCAGTGGATCTGTTTCACAGACTGAAACATATTCTGACATATTAAACTTTGAAACATTTAATACCTAATATTTAAGTCCAGAGCCACAAAGTGTTAGACCTCAATACTTTTAAGTGCACTTTGTACATTCAAGAATGAATATAAACTTAATCTCTATTGCCCTGTTTTATAATACACTAAGGTTTATACTTAAGAAATTAAGGCTAGTTGCTACAGTGGTAAAATGGACTCTCTTTTTTTACAGTAAAAACAATTAAGACAGTAAGCAATTATAATTACAGTAAGCAATTGTAAACTGGGCACAAAAACAATCACAGCCAAGGTAACTTCTAAAATGTTTTATAAGAACTTTGTCGGCCCACATCACTATGTGGTTTCTAACAGTGAAGATGGTGATTAGGAGACTCATATCAATAATACATGCTAAAGACCATCTAATGCTCCATGGAGACAGACCCCATTTTTCCATGCTGTGGCTAACATCCAATCTCAGGCACACACCAGAATTAAAGAGAGATGATGGGAAAGGCAGTGAGACAGACACACTTGACTTGATTCTCCAACAAGCAACAGGTTAAAGCTGCACATGTGCACTGGGCCATGAACACGCAGGGATTGTAATGTTATACGGAAATGAGAATTCTTTATTTAATTAACATTATATTCCCACCGGTCTAAAGAGGAAGGCACGTGTCAAGCAATATTTCAGCGACTGGAAGTTTTAGCGACTAGAGAACGCAAAAAAACAACAGCGCCGGGAAAAGTGAGAAGAGCTCACTTTTCATACCAAACAAGCGTCTTGCAACCTTCTCGCTCAGAAACTCTTTCGTCGTGATATTGCTGTAACGCTTCAAAAATCAATAACAGGCTGCCAAACAGGTCAAAATGCAATAAGTGTGCAATCTGTCCGGGAAATAACGCTGGCAGAACACTCGCCTCTGTCCCGTGAGACTCCTCTTCCTTGGCCAGAGAGCACAGGGTTAATGCATTTCCCACAAACTGATCCCAGTTCAGCACAGAGCTACCTCAGGCCATGGCATCCGAAATGCCAGAGAACACAAAAAGACAATAGTTTGATTATGTGGTGATCGACTCAACTGTCTGTTTCCTCTTCCTGTGTCATTTCCTGAACTGGACATCTCTGAGTCGTGTTATTTTTAGACCCTTAGCGCACAATTACAACTAGAAAAATCCCAGCCGTGTTTTGCAGGAAGTGACCGTACAGCTGTGTTTACATCTGACTGCGCAGTATGTCAACAGGTCAGAGGTCACTATCAGTCTCATGCTTATTGAGTTACGTTAAACCACACAGCAGATTTTGATCTAATTTTATTTATGGCCTACTGTAGCTGTTCTTTAAGAACCATACTGCTGTACAAACGGTGCCTGCTGGTACCAGACATTTACATTTTAATACAGGGATGCTGGATCAGCCAAAGAAAATTTGAATGAAACATTTTTCAGATGTATAGGTTTTACTTATTTATAAGGTGCTTTTTTACAATACATCTTGTTCCAAAGTAGCTTTACAAAGAATAATGGCCTTACAACCCAGCCCCCAAACTGACAGCGACAGCAAAGATGAAGAAACCCAAGTAAGATTACGAGTAAGAAGTTAAACGAGGATAAAATCTTAGGAAGAATTTGACTAGGGAAGCCCTCCTCACTTTACAAACTTAAACAAAGTATATGTACATATATGCAAACATATTTAAGCAAATTAATGTCAAGGAAACTTTGCATACATACACATAATTTAAACAGCAACATAATATTTGAGATAATTGTGACTTTATTAAATAATGTTACATAACAATGACATTGTATATATAAATATATATCACACACACACACACACACATACATATTTATATAAGATATTCTATTATTATTCTAATGCAATAGGGTTCTGTGTGATATGCAAACGCAGGTGGTGCAATACAGATGCAGGGTAAAGCTGCTATTGGATGAGATTCACTGGTAATGGCAGATGGGTCACAGATGTGGGTTGATGGCAGTTAGAGGCAGGAGCTAGTAAACCTCATGATGACCGTCTCAAATGGTGGGTGGTGAGATGTTAGTGTCTTATGGAAAGAATGTATGAAGTTATAATGGCAATAGCAGAAAATAACAGCAATGGTTCCCAGTGAAGAGATCATGTGTTAGAGGGATAAACTGCATTTTTCATCCAAATAAATTAAAATGAAATACTTTCCTTGCTAATTTCAAGTCAAATGGAGGGATGTGTATTCTGACTGTGATTCTGTGATTGTGATTCTGTGTGATGTGATGGTGTTTTAAGCAGACAGCAGCTGCGTTCTTGCTCAGGGAAGAAGATTGTGGTGGCATGTAAAAAAAAAAGCAATCAGGGACTGAGAGCTGAGGGGGGGCATTGTACAGATTGATTAAGTAAAAAAGTGTTCCCACGGAAACGCAAGTAAAACTACTGAAAGGGCTCCACTTGCGACCTTGCGGTTTTTCTCATCTGTCAAGTCAGATTGTGCTAATGTGAGCATACACGGTCTCTCCTGTACTGCAAATAATAGCAGCACAATTCACAGGCATAGGTTATAGTTTACCATTGACAAAACAGATGAATAGTGATGTAATTTGTGCTATGAAATCAATTCTCATTTGTCACAGACTTTCATCCAAAGCAACTAATAATGCGTTCAAGGTATTTTTTTTTATCATTTGTGTGTTTACTAGGAAATAAACCAATGATGTTGCTGTGAACAGCATTTTGTGCAGTATGTCAATTTTTGTGCTGAAGAAGGAACTATTTAGACAATGTTATGTCAACTGCATCTATGTATTTGGCAGACATTATAAAACCAATTTTAAGTAACTGAGATCTGAATTTTATTTTGGACTGTTTCCAGCTTTGAATTCCCCTGAAATGCAAAACCCATCACTTATTAACATGCAGTATATATAAAAAAATCTTCAATTGCACTACCAGTGGATCCATTTTCTTTGTCATCACTGGAGACTGAGGTTAACCTATGAGGGGATATTTCAGCATCCGGCATGTGGGCTCTGTGCCATCAGCCAACCGCCTGGCTTAGACTGGGATGGCATTTTCATGCGACCTTATAGTGACATCCTCATAATGGAAAGATATCAAAAAGCGTTCTGTAAAATGGAATGGAGTTCAATCTCCGATGCGTGCATTGATATGCAAAATCTGTAAATTCATCAACTAGATAAAAATCTGTAAGACTGACGGCAACGTTTCCACAGAATAGACTTATTTTTAGGCCACAGAAGGATAAGATAAATATTACCATTTTGAATTATGGATTTTAGTTCATTCCAGGCTGAAAAGACGCTTCCCTTTATCTGTGAAGTTGAGTCTACAATTGTTTTGTTAGGTCATTGAAAACACAGTGCTCTTATCATTCATCAATCCACATCATTCATCAAAACACAAATATGAAAACATACAATTTGTTACCATGCATAAGTATAAGATTAAGAATCAAAGCACTTGTAATTCAAGTACTTTAAATGGATCTTATATTTGGATTAAAATGTGCCAACGATACACGATTACAATAGTATTCCAAAACCTTTTATATGATGCCAGTAATTCAATTAGAAATGTTGTATCCATCACATTTAAACGCAGCAAGTTTAGGAAGGAAATGGATAGAAAAACCAAATAAAAACTCAGCTAATCAGCTCACGAGCTCCATCAATCATGTCATTATTCTTTTAAACCTGCAATTTTCCTCTGTTTCTTCAAGCATGAGAAAACACCAGCCATCTTCGCAAAAACAATTACAGATGGGCGTGTCACTAAGAGTTTTTCATTTTCCTTTATGCCTCAGATAAAATTACTTTTTTTGCTGTTTTTCTTCTTCCTCTGAAACCCGTAATCAAAGAATATTTTCTAGCGGTGGAAACACTAGGCTGCATTTTACATTTGAAAACTTCTTTAAACAATTACAAACAACAATTATTCCTTTTATTGCCTCGTATTACAAAATAAAAACCAAACAATTAAAGGCATCAAAATAAAACCCAATTATATTAATTTTTGAGATGAGATGAACGATTATCATAGCTAATGGTTCTTATTGAAGGAGATGGGTTAGTAATTTTAATGAAAAGCTTTGCAATAACATTTAAACTAATGATGAGTGTCTGAGGGAGGTTCACGTGTACCAGAATAATTTATTTGAGTGGAAATTTTCAGATTATTGCATGTGGGTGGGAACGTCTATGTTCTGTATGTTATATATATTCTGTATGTTATATATATTCTGTATGTTATATAGGTTTCATTTCAGTTTCAAAATAAAACAGAAGAACTTAATGACTGCCGTAAAGCCTTTAAACAGTTCATCAGTTTCTTAAGAGATTGTGGCTATTGCAGATTAAATTCCTTTATATGTTGATTTTTTTTACTCTGTTATTTAAAGGGTAAAAGCAAATGATTTTCCAAAGCTTACAGTGTGAAAGATCATTTAATTCCCTCATGGCTAAATTCAATATCAACAGAAATATAGCAATACACTTTCTCTCAAGGACATTTAAGGTTGTTTTTAATTTACAATTGGGTTTCTGCTATGCCTCTGTCAATAAATGAAATCTGAATGCATACTTAATAATTCATTTTCAACATTTATATCCAACAACCCTAAATGATTGTTGTTATTATTGAAGAGAACTCAAGACTCTTGTCTGTTGTTTTGGAAACCCAATAATTTTTCCAGTTCTTAAAACATAATTGTGATCAATATTAGCTGCTTCTCTTTTAATATTGCCAATATCTCATAGCATTATTATTTCTTACTGCTGAAGATTCACTCGTGCCACACCTGCTCATAACTTTCCCTCAATCATCCTTCTATTATTCTGAAGTGTTACCATAGAAACCGTTTCAGCCTACATCATATTCAAACCTCAAAAAAATGATATTATTGGTTTACTACGTAAACAAGACTTTAAAGATTAACATTTGTATTGCATTCACCCAACTAACAGGAAACGTTCTCGAAACGTTATATAGTGTATGTTGAAAGTTGTTGGGGGAATGTTTTAAAAGAGTTACAGAATTTAAAATAGTTTGAATAACCAAGCAAAACCAAGGAAAAATGTTAATACAAAATTTAAAAAACGGACATTTTGAACATTCTTAGAACTTACAGCCTTACAGCCATTCTTCCAGCCCAAAATTGTTATCTGGGCACATAAAAGATATCAGACTTTAACAAAATCATATGTTTTTCTTAGGCAGAATATTTAGCTGCTTTTTCAGGCTTGTGGGAAAGGGTGCTGGGGTCATCTTATGATTTTTTTGTGCCTTTATATATAATGAGTAGCTGAAAAACATCAGCAATAGGATACAGTTGCCAAAAAAACAGGATACCACCAATGAAAGTAATTATTGTTCCAAATCTTCCCAGTTTTCCTGTGGTCCATTATACTGTCTTGGAATATTTACCATGTGTTGTAGTGTGTGTGGTTGTATTTCATTTATTGGTTGCATGACTTATGGCATCAGGAAATTATTAAAATAGAGCAATTAGAAATATACACTTTGAGCTTATATAGCTCAGTTCTTAGCATTAATAATGCTTGATTATTAATGAAAGCAACATTTTTCTGAGGCATGACATGCAACTAATTCTCATCATTTGAACTCACATCACTTCGTGGCTCTAATGTAAAACAATAACTCCAGTCTAATTATTTGCCACATTTCATTTTCCTCATTTATTAGTACTAAATCCCTTAGGTATCTCCTTAGATCCACATCCTGTGTTTCATTATTTTGAAGAATTCAGAAAGATTTTCTACAATTTCGTATTGATACAACCCATAATGAAACAATATCTCTCTCTCTCTCCCTTTCTCTCTCTATCTCTGACTATAATGAACCCATTCATCAAATGTGTTGTCAACTTTTATTCGTGGCATGTTTGGACACTTCAGAAAATAGTGTTTACAGATGGAGAATATATCAGTGCTTACAACAACTAATACGTCTTTATTTATTTATAGCTCTTCAGATGTGACACAGGTCAGACGTTTCTGAAGCGTCAGCTGCTTTGTGCAGAGATAAGTAGAAAAAACAGATTCTATACTGAGTGTTACTGTAAGACGGATATTTAAACTCATCTTCAGGGTTTTGTCGTTCAATCAGACGGCTGTATTAACCAAAAAAGTCGACTGCAGATGTGACCCCCACAGTCACACGTGTGCTGAGCTGCAGATGTGACAGGAAATGCTGTGACTGGCAGGCAGAGTTTGGCTGAGTTGTTGTGTGAGGTGTCATTTGAGACGTGTGGACAGGGCTGTTTATCACTTCCTCCATCAGAATGACGAATTGGCTGGCACAGCTGGGAGAGGCTGTCATATTCGTCATCTTCATAGAACCAGACATTAAAAAGCTCTTGTTCTGTGTCCAAAACAGTATCTTCATACCGGAAATACTTTTTCAGTGACATCATACGTAACTTACCGCACTGGAGTACAGTAACTGATGATAAATCTATTAATCAAAGTTTCAAAAGTAGCATCATTCATTATCTGCATGAGAAGACCAGGAACGGTCCAATGATTGACTGCCTGTTTCCTGAAGCAGACAGTGAGACTGATGTATTTGAAGTAAAGGAAGTGATTGCGTTCCATCCCCACCCTAAAAAAAGTACCCCTAAAATTAGACTGCAGGGGATATTCTCGAACCCAAAGTCAGGGACTTTCTGGCTGACTGCCCCAAATAATCACCTGCTAGAGAAAATCTCATTATTTCAGGCCCTGATCTCTGTGTGCAGGGCAGAATAGCAACTATGGCTCAGGTTGAATTAAAACTGTGACCTGTGCAATAAATAAAGTTTAGCTGAGGTGGGGTCAACAGAAGCGTGGACCCCACTGGGACCTCTTCAAAAGGCCTGACAAATCCCAAACCGGTGCTAGAGATAGTTAAGGGACCAGGACTAGATCACCATCCTGCAGGTCAAGGAGCCGGTTAACCATCAGACCATGTCAAAACACCCAGAGCTCTGTGTATGCTTCTGTTCATGAGTGTGCATCTGTGTTTCTACTAAGAGTCAACAAGTGAGTTTTACTTAACGTTACGTCTTAACATTCATTGATCTATTTAAATGGTTGGGATAAAAGTTATTCTGATGCAGTTATGTTCTATACCTGTGGATCGCACCCTTTTGGACTCCCACTTTGACTTTTGTCCACAACAATATTTGAAGCTCCCTCAATATCTACCCAATAAATACAGCTTGGCATAACTAGAAAGATTTAAAAAATACTATAAATGTTTCAGTTGTTTTCAGTTGTTTTTTCAGTTGTTCATATTGTTGTTGTTATTGTTGCTTTTTTAAATTTTTATTTCTTTTTTTTTTAAGAATTTAAAGTCATCTTAAGGCCTCCTTGAAAGGTTTTTTGAGGCTCCCTGGTGGGCCCTGCCCCTGGCTAAGAAATTCTGCTCCATATTGATAAACAGTTTTATGCCAGAACTTCTGTAAGTCAGCTTCTGTAAGTCAACTTCTGTAAGTCAAAATCTTTTGATCATTGCACATCAAGGCATTAACAGTGGACATGTGCAAGTTCACTGAAATTATAAACAGAAAAAACATGAACTACAGTGATTGAATCGTTTAAATGTCTGCATTGTATTGCAACAAAATCAATCCGTCTAACCATGTCACTATACAACACAAAAAACCCACCAGTACACCAGCAGCCTAAATATTTTCCAGCTTTACTTCAGTGTAAATCCATCCATTCTTAACCCTGTCTGTGAGAAAAATGTATGAGATGAGAGGATGTGATGGAGAAAATGAGGGGACGAGTAGGAAAACGTTTATGGAAAGCTTTTCATACGTCTTGGAAATACAAATCAAAGCTAGTGGCTGTTTGCTTCATAGATGCAGAAACATTCATCTTTACAAATGTGTTTGTTTGAATAGGTGATGAGCAATTTGTCTGCGATGCCTCACGATTCAAAAGAACAGTCATTGTATTACATTTCATACTTACCTTACAGAAACACTATCGATTTTTGATTTTATATTTCAGTGAAACACAAACATTTTAAAATCAGATTTCTTGAGGGTAATCTCTCTTAATGTCATCATCTCGTGGACAATGAAATGTCAGTCTTGACATCACAATCAATCAAATAAATGAGATCAATATGTTGCACTCATTAAACTAATGTTTGTTTATAAGGAAGAAAGAGGACGACGGAAATAAACTACAGTGAGATTCAAGACCACTGTCAGATTCTGTTGTTTCAGCACTTTGCTTTAAACAACGTTAATTAAACATCTGTTTTGATGCACTTTTAACACATTGCGTTACATAAGAGCCTAAATCTATTAGCACCATATGTTACTGTAGCAGACTGCACTGGGAAAAATGTCTCAATATCACTGCTAATACTGCTAATAGTCCAAGTTTTAATAAAACGTTACTGTAACAGAAGAATGTGACATAAAAAAGCTCAATAAAAGAAAGTGTGTGATCAGAAAAATATGTGCCGTGGCATTTATCCACACAGATTAATTTCTCCAGAGACACTTACAAACTTATTTTATTAGTCAGGGTGAAGAAAGATCCTTTTGAATACCATGTGTGATGAGCAGAATCGTAAGTTACAGTCAAAGACGCTAAAAAGAAGTGAAAACACATCTTGTCTGACTTTTACTTCAAATGAGTAAATCAACACCATTTGCAGACTCTACACATGATGTTCCAAGATCCCGGTGTGCCGTTTTCAGAACGTTGAACTCAAAACAGGAAAACAATCATGGATCCTCACATGTTTTTTTTCCAAAAGCTTAGTCATTATACAAGCTGTTGGAAGCCACTAAGCCAGAACTCCATTAGGTTGCTGAGTACAAATTAATCACTTTTCAGCCAAAGAGAGTCGTGCTGATGAGCAGTGATTACTTTATCTGAATTATGACACAGTGGAATCCATACGTGGTTTTAAAGTGATCTTCAGTAATGCATTAGGCGGGAGCAAAATGTCCTTTTCCTGCCTTGGTACCCACAAGAACCTTCCGGGGTCAGAAACCAGTTTTAAGTGACTTCAAGTGGGAGTCATGAAATAAATGACAAGGCATTGTGGGAACTAATGTCCCTCTCAACAGAAAATAATAAGAAGCACAACCAGAGTTCACTCTGGAGGTTTTGATGGTCACTGGTTTGATAGGATTGTGCGCAGTCACATTGAAAGCTAATCACATTTCCAGAGACGTGCGAATATCTTCAAGACATATTCGCACATTTCTGATGGATGTGTGAAGATCTTTCATAGTTGTGTAAAAATCTGCTGCCCTGACGCCTTCTGACCTGATGTGAACTTGAGAATCCTCAAAAACCCCAATGAGACAAACCTGAGTTTATTCATTTTTATGTCTGAACATGTCCTTCCTGTTTCCTTGTAGCCATCTGTGGCTCTCTCTCTCTTTCTCTCTCTGTGTGTGTCTCTGTGTTTCTCTCTCTCTCTCTCTTTCTCTCTCTCACTTTAATGTCATAAAGGGTTTTCCTAAAAAGAAGCTGATGACATTTGAACAGTCATCACAATGAGGAATGGCTTTCATTAGATCTGATCTCCCCCTTGGAGAATGTTTCATCTTTGGTGCTGCGTGGAGCAGGAAGCAACAAGATATTTACATTAGGGTGTAGCTGACAGGAAGGCCTCAGGTTTAATCGGGTCATCAAAGGCTCAGTTCTGCTAGGGAAAGGGAATCCCTACATCAATCATAATTGTATTGTTTCTCTTTCTGCCCCTCATCCAGCCGTCTCCATGCACAAGTCGGGCCATCGAGACACAGTCTCACGCTTATCTCCCTGTCTGTTATAATAGTGCACAGTCTCTGATCCTTATTGTCTATACAACATACTGCCCATCAAACCTAATTTATGAAAACACAACAGCAGAGCAACGCCATCAAAATGAAAAACAAAAGAGATTCATGCTCCATCCTTTCGTTCAGATTTTCAGTTAATACTTGCTTTTCGAATGTAAAACATTGACTGCTTTGGAAACAACAGTTTTATGTGACATAATAGGTTTGGCAAACGTTAACACACAATTTATGTTACTTGGGTGCAAGTCAAATAGGATTGCGCACGTTTGAGATTAATTAACTTGCCAAATTCTTTTCCTGAGCCAGAGGATGTCTTATCCCTAATAATTGAATAATTCTTAACCATTACTACAACTTTAATGCTGTTTTTAGAATGTGAATTTTACAAATGTAAGAAAAGCGTATTAAACAGGATTTTTATATTCCAGGTAACTTAATTGCAATGTGCTTTTACTCAGACTTTAATATTTGCTCTGTCAAGTGCCTGATATTTATTTATGGAACGTTATAATAATGACTGACTGAGTTACAAAAGGTCTTTCTGTTTAAAGGTCAAGATGTGTTTTTTTTTCTCTGAGAGATGATTTCAGAGAAATCATCCTCATTCCTTTCATCCTCGTTTACAGCAACTTACCAAAATTTTAGCCTAAAAACTTGACATCCAAAATTATTAACTTTTTTGTTTAAAAAAATAGGCATATGTTGGTTTTTATGTGAGATTGAGTTGGGGATAAACGTTCAAATTGCATCACTTATAACTTTTTAAAATATGTACAGTGAGTAAGAACAAGATGTTATTTAGAGACGACAGGTGTTTGTGTGAGCTAACTGTTCATTTTTAAACACCTGTGTGGTTGTAAGTGGCTGATTCATTTCAATTATCACGAGACTACTGGCCCATTATTCTTATTCAATACCCAGATGTTAACCACTCACTCCCTTTTTTTGCAGGTATTAAAGCACTTTTGAAGTCATACCACACATTAACACTATCTTTTGGAAAAGGAGACAGATATCTTGCTGGTTTACTCTTGGTTTTAGAAAGGCAGTGATAACAATCATTAGATTTATCTAAGTGCATCATTGGTCGCGGGGAAGAAGAGACAGAAGAGGCTGTTGACACTATCATGCTTGTCTGACTCCATTGAAACACAGCACAAGAAATACATTCTCTGTAATTAGAGATATCATTAGTCTGGCAGACTGATACTATCAGACACTTAGTGCAACAAAATTAACCACAGTTTGTGACAGGAGCCGAGCTAACAGTTTTAGGTTGTAAGAACATTTCCCCAATGTTTTAATTAGTAAATGTGCTTTTAATTAGGAAATGTGTTCTAGGAACATTCAAGACATCCAGTTTTTGAGACGTTGTGTTTTTATAGTTTTTGTAACTATATTGCTTATTTTTTATTCTGTAACATTTTTCCACTAAAAACATAAGAGTAACTGATTTGATATGTAGACTATATATACAATGTTAAAAAAAGTTCTACAAATGTTTTTGATAACTTTGAGAGAACTTGTTATGAGAGAACTAGCCAATGTTCTGAGAATGTTTCCTGGTAGCCGATAGACCTCCAGTGCCTGCTCTGTATATAAAGCAATGTTTTATGAGGACTCGACCTGAATGTGATATTTTAACATAAATAAAACCACACATCACCTTTAATGTACAAATGTTAAATAAAATGCATTTTTAAATAACCCTCTGAATGTCTGATACATAAAATGACTAAAAGATACTAAAATGTAGACAGTTTTTTTTTAATTGTGACATAACCGTCACAGTTAGACTTTTGCTGTGTGTACGATACGAGTGCTGAATGACTTGACAGCAGAATCATTAGCAGAATTGACTTGCAGTGAGAATCCGGCAGATCATTTCCTCCCAGCATCACGCACAGACTCTCTCAGTTTAAATGAAGACTGCATTTGCATTTAAATCATATTTAACTGCCGAGCATCTTGTCATTGAATCTGTCAGTGACAAGAACAGGAAACAGAATATGTGCAACAAAATCCTCCTAAAATACCTTTAGAAAAAAGAGAATAAAAATTAAGAGAAGATTGAAATTAGAGTAAATCTGTCCTTTGAAACACAATGTTTGGTGTGTGTGTGACTGTGTGTGTGTGGTATAGGGCAAGAATGTTCAAACTGGGGTTTTCATTTGGGGGTCTTTGGCATCATAAACTTGAAAACCCCTGATATAGAGAAGAGTATGATGTCTTTGACATTCAGTTTTCACTTTTGTCTTTATATGTTTGTAGTTTTGTAGCGATGTGCGTGTGTATGTGCGCGTGTGCTGTTTTATCTATATTATAGGGTCAAAAATGGCCTCACAATGTAGTAAAACCTGCCACATTTGCTATATTGTGAAGCACCCCAGCAGTTCATGTATTTCAAATGGTTACCTGCATCAAACATACATAATAATGTTTAAATGAAACATTTAAAGTAGAATGATTTTGTGTGGGTTAGATTTAGGGACAGAAAATAATTAGCTTAGTATAATAAACCATTAAGTCAATAACACATTTTTTTAAATTTGTGTGTGTGTGTGTGTGTGTGTGTGTTTGGGGGGATATAAATGGCTGTCTAACAGAGGTTGTGAGGGTAACAGGCTTTGTGTCTGCATCGGTTATCCATCATTCACAGAAGGCAGTGGGATTTAGACTTTGAGCTAGCATCCCTCTCTTTCACACACAACACTTACACACACACTTACACTCTGTGTGGCCTGTTCTCTGCTTGGGGAACCAGACGTAGGCTGGTTTAATGGTTCCTCGCACAGCATTGCTCAGTGCAAAGACGGTTCCCCATGTTCTCACCTCGTCAGCCTGTGTGACGTTTTTCAGTACATATTGTTCCAGAGAAGCTTTAGAAGGAACAATACAACTCCCCAGTGAGTAAACCAAACATCACCAAACATAAGAAATAGACTTTTGGACCAGATGTTTAAAAACATGAGATGGATCCAACACTCTTCTTCTTTTCAAACTGGCATATATAGTAGTTAAACAAATGTATACAATGCATATATAAATATAGGCAAATATATTTAAAAATATGTTAATTTAAACATGTAATTTGATCCAGCGAGATGAAATTGTTTGACATTTGTTGTTTGATTAAACATTATTGAAATGACTCTTAAAATGAGTTTTTAAAGTTTTATTCTTCATTGAATCAGCTCTCTGCCATTTCTCTCTTTTGAATGTGAGGATGTTATTTTCTTTGTTTTTGTGAAGCTCATGACATGAATAATGGAAAAACGTTTCAGACTGTCTCTAATCTTCCAGTCTTGTCTATATAAATCAAGGCCACTTTTACAGATTCCAAATGGTCTAAAATGTCATTTAAACAGATTCATGCAGAGACTGTTTTGATTTGAGTACAATGCTGTTTTGTAATACAGCAAAACTAGAAATGCACAAAGCAGGGTGATATACTGTAAATATATTTCACTCTTTGTGTCGCGATGGGGGTGTTGCCGATGTTCGTTTGGACCCAGCACCGCTTGTCAGTTGTTGTTAGTGTGAACATGAGAACCACTTTCTTCCTAGGAAGCTGCTGAGGTGGGCAGGGAGTGGGACTTCAGAGAATACTGAGAGATTTTATGGGCTCTCCACAGAGGGATGCCTCGTTCTGCTTTCATCAAAAGCCTGTGCTAGCTTCATCCTCTTCATCTTTCTCCTCTCTCCTTCTGTGCACACCAAAGGAACCTCTCAGTGTCTCAGTCTGCCACTAAACAGGCAGAGATCTCCTTCGGCAGGAACCACCAGAAATAGCTCCTGTGTTCATCCTTTTAGTATCTCAGAACTTTGATCAGCTCGGTAACACATGCGTCGCCTCTTTTGGCAGCATTATGCACAAGTCTTTCTGCAGTGGATTTGTAATATACAGTGGGGTGCAAACGACAGAAATTTAAAGTCTCATTTAAAACAGACTTAAAGAGAAAGTTTTAGGACTTTAAGAAATGCTTGAAACTCTACACTGTTTCTAAGTCAAAAATTAAATAAGTAAACTTACTATGTTATCAGATTCACGCAAAAGGTCAGATTTCCCTGCTTGCGTTGGAGCACACAAGATGGTGTTTGGAACGATGTCAAATCATGCTGAGAAAATGAATCATCAGGTTTTGCACAAACTTGTGGAGTCTATGGCAGCTCGAATACATCATTTAATCAAAAGAGGGACCTACCAAATA
>JAZGTK010010213.1:0-16575 GCA_036877625.1 Ambastaia sidthimunki | reverse complement strand
GATTCAGTTTTAATTAACCACGCCCCCAACGACGCTGAGATTCCTGATCATAGTATTTAGTCACTTACAACTGCCCAACTCATCAAAATGATTGAAGATCTCTGAAGCAACAAACTCAGTATGTTCATCTTAACAAGGGAGAATCACTTTAAGGTATTATTTACGTTGTCATAGATAATATAGATTAAAATAATACAATTATTTTTAATACATAAAATGTAAAATATGAATAAAAAATATGATGATAAATAATATTTTTGACTAAAATGTTTGCATTGACATGGTGTTTCTCTAACTCTGTACAAACCTCTCACATAGATAATTTTCATGATTTTCATGATTGTCATGCAGCTACTTGACGGACAGCAAATTATGGCACAGAATATGCCCAACTTTTAAAGCGCAAAAGAAAAACAAAAGAATGAACTCCAGCGAGGATCTTGTTTTGCTGAACTCCACCTGCAGCTTCTGTATCACGAGCAGCACAAAAGATCATCATCATCATCATCATCATCTCCCGCGCTTCTGCACCGCAGCTCAGGTCCGAGTGACTCTCACCCTCATCCTATGCGCACTGTCCGCCTGCTGCAATCTCGCCGTGCTTTACTCGGCCAACCACAACCACAGAAAACAATCACACGTCCGTCTGATCGTTACCAATCTGGCGGTGGCGGATTTACTGGTGACGTTCATCGTCATGCCGCTGGATGCTGCGTGGAATATAACGGTGCAGTGGCTCGCGGGAGATCTCGCGTGCCGGACGCTGATGTTCCTTAAACTTGTGGCCATGTACTCGTGCGCTTTCGTCACCGTTGTGATCAGCCTGGACCGACAGGCTGCCATTCTGAAACCTCTCTCCATCAACCAAGCGAGAAGAAGGAATAAAGTTCTACTGAGTGTAGCTTGGACCATGAGTATCGTGTTATCGATACCGCAGGTGAATTGTGTGTTTGTTGTAATACTCATTTATTCAGATTTTTCCCTTTTTTAGATTTTGTTATTTTTTATGAAACACAAAGTAAAACATGTAATTAATGAATTGTGTCAAATTAGTAAAGCAACAAAGAAATACTGGGTCCATTAAGTCAAAGTCTACCTAACCTTGCCTTAAAAGAACAGTTAACACAAAAATAAAAATGTTGTCATTATTTGCTGACTCTTAGGTTGTTCCAATCCCATATTACATTATTCTGGGGAGCACAAAAGGCAACTGAAAAGAAGATTGAGTGTTGGGACAATTTAAATTTTTGAGTGAACTATCCGTTACCTTTTTGACCTGATGTTAGCAATAACAAAAACAAGAGATTTAGTAGTTTGTTTGGTCTCTGATGTTAACTAAAGCACTCACTTGAAATTTAAATAAAAACTTTACCTGCAGATGTTCTGCAACAGAATTTCTTTAACATATTTGGGATGCTTTGTCCAGGCTTTTGTTTTCCATGTTGTGGTGGTTGATTTCCCTGAGCAGTTTATCCAGTGTACGACCTTTGGCACCTTCAGCTCACGCTGGCAGGAGACTCTTTACAACATGCTTACCTTCACCTTCCTCTTCCTCATACCCCTCCTTATCATGATCTCCTGCTACACCAGGATACTGTTTGAGATCTCCAAGAAACTGAGAGAAGACAGCTGTAAGTCCATTTCCTCAAGAAAGATCTATGATTAAAGTTCAAGTTTCTGCATAAATGATTTCTTTACTATCTTTCTTATGTCTTAATTGTTTTATACTAAGTTGCAAAACAATGCAAAATTGTGGTAAGCACTAAATAATAAATGCAAAATAAAATTGGTAGTACATTAAAGTATGGGTTCAACAACGTAACTGGGTTAAAATATATGATATCCTAAAGAGCATTTTGAATGACATTACCCTTATGTGTAACTGCCCTGACCTTATTATATATTGTCCATCAAACTAACTTCCTTTTGTGATTTCTGTCACATTCAGTGATGTCCAACAGAGTCCAGCTGCGCAGGTCAAAGAACAACATCCCTAAGGCACGTATGCGTACGCTGAAGATGAGTGTGGTCATTGTCCTGTCATTCATGGTGTGTTGGACGCCCTACTACATGCTTGGTCTGTGGTACTGGTTCTGTCCTGCTGGCCTGGAGGACACAGTGTCCCACTCTGTCTCGCACATGCTCTTTGTCTTTGGTCTGTTAAATGCTTGTTTGGACCCCATCATCTATGGCCTCTTCACCATTCCATTGTGCAGAGGCATGAGGCAACGTCGGCATGACAATAACATGACAACCTTTGAGCTTGAGAACACTAACAACTCTTTGATGACTTCCCTCAGATGCTCTGCCTCCTCTCTTACTTTAAAAAGACTGGCAGTTCAGCAGACCTCGAGGGAAACGCTAGAATTAGACGGAGAGCATGTACATGGAACTGGAGATGATGCTGGGTTGGCAAAGACGTGTGTGTCAAAACACATAAAGGAAAACTCATAATGATTTGATTTGTATAATAATACAATTGGGGAAATAATTGTTTTTATTTCATTTTAATTAGTTATTGCCTTATTGCTAGAAGTTTCATGTAGCTCAGAATATATCTATAATTAGCTATTTATAATAGATATAAATGTTACGATTCTGACTATTGTTTTTTGTTTAGAGTAACACTATTGTTGTCTTACAGTCAAAGTTAAAATGGCAATAAAGCAATAGAAAATTGAAGCCTCTAGGGGCTTGACAGAGATCATTAAATTAGTAACTCAATGTGGATAGACTGTGACTCAGATCACTGATTATCATATTAGTCTCTCATCTGCCCACAGCAGTTCATTTAAAGTAAAGACTACAAGTAAATAATCCAAATAATGATGTGCATAACTTGGAATAACTTGGAGGTTTTTAAGAAGCCTGAGGATGAGAAAACTAGCTACACTGATAAACATCACAGACCAAATTTAATTAAACATTTTCAGTACAAACGCCACATAAAAGATTGTCAAAAAAATTTTCATAAAAGATTTGCTTGTCTGGAAAAGACATGAGTGGAGCAAAGCTGAGGATTTGATTAATTGAATAATTTAATAAAAAAAATTCAATCATGCTCCCTGACCTGTCTGCAAATTCTATAATAAGGGACTTTCATAACATTGAAGCAACTCAGTTGAAGAACCACCTTAATGTTCAAGGGGGCTTACAAATTTGGTACTTGGTGTAGCAAAAAGCCACCACTGTAATTCTGTCCCAGGCTGAATTCATTCTAACGATGGCTCTGCACCAAATCATACTTTCAGAGAGAAGTAAAGAATGAGAGAGATGCATGATGGCATCAACATTTCAATGCAGCCGATCCACATATACACAGAAACGCACTTTTCCAGCAATTTGTGTTTGGGCAGCATCACATTGTGTAAAGGTTCATTTAATAACCTCTAAAGCTGTTTCTTTTGGAAAGCCAAGTTTCTGTTTCAATTCCTCAAGGTCAAATCTACACAGATATAAATACAAATATATACATATAAAGCATACACAAAGTGTTTGTTAAAGCCATTAAACAGCTTTAACATGGACATTGGTATTTGTGCATAATGTAAACTGCAGCTTACAAAGCTTTTCTGAATATAAAGGTTCCAGGCCTCTTCCAAACCTGAGTGTGGCCGAATGTGACCTACAAACTTTGTTTCCTCTCTGTGGCAGTGGGAAAGTTAATATTTATAATGACAACAATTAAACAACAGTTACATTTAAATGTTTCTGGCAAAGAAATGGATTGACTTCTGTCAGCTGGATGAACACATATTTTTATTTGGATATTTCTATCATATGCTGGCTGATAATACAAAAACTGCCATAAAATTTGCCTTTAACAAATTCCACATTATTGTTATTATGCAGTATCTTAGTGTAACAGTGTAAAAGTTTTGTGTTCTCAGTCTCTTAACTGTTTTGTGCTATTTCAGCAAAGTAAAAATGAGACATTATATATATTCTGTAATCTTACAATAAAACCCACTTGAGTTGTAGTTTTGGTCATATTTTACAATATATACCCAGTAATATGTAAATATAATGCTCAGTAAGTGAAAAAATATTTAAGAAAATACTATATATTTTTATGTTTTCTATAGTGTATTATTTTATGTTCTTTATAAACGTCAGTTTGAAGGCATTTTACGCTGTGATTTTGGCAACTGAAGTGCGTCAGAAAAGTGCAACAACACATTCATTCTGTGAAAAATAATAAGCACTCTGTTCTCGCTCTAGACTTTTCACACTGTATCTGGGTAATATTGTTTATCTTTGAAGGTACTCTCGTCTGGTACAATAGAATATGTTTTCTGTTTTCTTTTACCTGGTATTCAAAGTTTAATAGAACTGTAAAAAAAAAAATTCAAGAAACTAGAGTTTGCGCATGAGAAACTCAGAGGAAAAAGTGCAGAGTATAAGACCGCATATGTTAACTACTCTCCTCGAATAAACACAACCATTTATATACATTACTACATGAGAAAGTGAGAAAAGTTTTGAAGTATTACAACTCAATGAGTATCAAGCTTTGATCACAATCAGTGTAATACCATCATTCCTTAAAAACCCTATAATAAATCAATATATAGGCTAAGTCTATTGAGTTAACTTTTATAAACTTTATAAATAATCAAAATGGGCTCAGAAAAAAGAAATATAAATAGACTATTGTAAAATATAGAGTGCTGTTGAATTACATA
Source organism: Ambastaia sidthimunki (assembly GCA_036877625.1). NCBI lineage: Eukaryota > Metazoa > Chordata > Actinopteri > Cypriniformes > Botiidae > Ambastaia > Ambastaia sidthimunki. Next base: position 11,890 of record JAZGTK010010213.1, on the reverse strand, counting down.
AAACAATCACTCGATTTTTGGCAATAAAGCAAAACAGAATGCATCAACATATACTTCTAAAATAACTTATTCACAGGTCAGTAGGCGATTTACATATATTGTCATGTTACTACATACAGCAGTAACAAAACAAGAACGCTTCATGTTCAAGAACATCTGCTACATGTTCATAGCTTCTGCTACAGTAATTACAGTAGTATTTTCTTTATTCAATGTTAATCTTAGCAGTCATCTCCATCAGCTTCATAAATGGAGTGTAGATCTGCGATGGGCTGGTTCTTACTCTGGGACCGGTGGTGGAGGACAGTTCTGAGGTTGAAGATTGCATACACCCTGACTCATTCTCATGACTGATCTGAACAGAACTTGAAGATAGTGTAGTTTGTGTGGGGCTTGTAACGCTGTCCTGTGTGTGTATTTCACTGGAGCAGAGCATTGTGCTGTATTGAGCAGGAGTATATCTAAGAAGACTGTTGTTCAGCCTGCTAACTCTTTGGGCTGATGGGACAGAACTGGGTTGGGAAGGAGATACATACGGCTGTTCCTCAGATCTAAGAAAACAGGAAGAGAATATGTATTTAGATGTTGCCTCGAATGTGGTCTTTCATTTTTTATAACAAAGCATCTTGCCCTCATTACCTAATAGGTATGTCACAGCCAACTCCGATTTCCCTGGTGGATACTTTAGTTTCAGATGCTCTCTGTACAGACATAAAATACTTCAGCTTGTCTTCTAACTCATTATTCTAGGAAAAGAAGCAAGGCAAAGGACAGAGTCAGATAAGAGGCATGGAAAACTGAGTAGAGAATTCATCTGACAGATACATAGACAGACTGCTGGACTAGGTCTGTCTTAACATAGATGTACAAGAAATTTGAAACGACAATCAAAGGAAATCAAACTCAGACTCCAGCTGACAGAATAGCGGTGGAATGTGAAGGGTTCACATTCAGCATGCTTATTCCAACCATTCTGTGCCTTGTTTCGATTGGTGAGGGCAAGGGACATGCAAAAATCAGATTTGTGCCACATGGTCCTACCTCACATTCCACAATGGCAATCCTGTCCAGCAGCTCAGCGATGAACATGTCCTTCTGTGCAACTTTTGCTTTCAATGTTTCAACCTGTGGAATTTTTTTTGGTTTGTTTGTTTGTTTATTTATTATTTTGTCATTAAATGTATTGAGTGTTATGCCAAGACTTTTTTAAAAGCGCTCATTAATTGACTTAAATGTCTGGCTGAGTTTGTCTACATGGTTGACTCATTCAGTTGACTCTGAATCCTCACCTCCTCTATCATGGTCTTGACCTTCCTCTGGTGGGAAAACACCATATCATTCAGGTGCTTTATTCTCTCTCTCAGTTCTGTGGCTTCCTCCCTTAGCTGCTCAGATCTGGGAGAAAATCTCATTTTAAGAGATATTTGCAATAAAGCCACTATTATTCTAAAAAAATTTCTCCTATTGGTTTTGAGCAGTTTAAGGAAACCTCTGTGAGGAGAAAATGATTCTATGTTGTTTTGTACAAACTTTTTCTTTTGTAAACACATTTCCTTGAAATGTAATTATTACAGTGATGTTACTGGTTATTAGTTACATTGGGCTAACAAAATTATTTTAAGTATTCTGAATTAAGAAAATACAACAGCATCACTGGTTTTAGCTGAGAAGCTCATTACACAATATACTGGACGTCTTACTGTTGAGTCACAGTTATGTCTGCATGGTCAACTTGGTCCAAACTACGCAAGCGTTGTTCACATTCACAAAGTTTTTTTATCAGATCTCCTTTCTCCTGTTATAAAAAGCAATGTTGTATTAATACGATAAAATGTCCTCAGTTCTGACCACTTTCTTCAGGGGTAAAAGGGGTAAAGTGTGAATGAATTGATGTTATTTACCTGAGTCATACAGTTCAGCAGTCGCTCCACCTCAGAGATTCTTTGGTCTTTTTCAGCAATCTTGGCTTCAGCAATTTTCACATTCTTCTCTGCGTCTGTAAGCCTCCTCATGTAGTCATCCAACTGTGCCTGTGTCAAAAGTTCAGGGAGGTCTTACAAACACTTTCATTCATGGTAATTTAACTTTCTTGAGGAGTTGAAAGTCTTTCTTTCTACCACTAGGTGGAACCCTCATTTAAAAAATGAAATTAGTCTTTTCCCTGGTGAATAACTACAGATGTTTCCTGTTATGAGACTGAAATCCTCATGCTCTCCTTGTGAAGTTTAATACAAAACCTCTCCAGTCGTTATGCCATGTGTTAGAAGTTCTTAAACCATAACATAAACCCATTCTCTTTTGTTACATTTGTTAGTTATGGTGTGGTTAAGCTGTTTCTGTGTAGTTGTGTACCTGCAGATCCTCTATCTCTTCTATGTATTTTTTCTGCTGTTCTTGCAGCTGTAACTCATATTCCTTCTGTAGCTTAGCACTCATCTCCTTCAGTGCTTGCGTTTTGGCCTCCTGAGAAGTCTCCACCTACACACAAAAACTTTGTTACCAATTTGTAACATTTTGAGGAGAAATTAACTTTAAAAAAATCACCAGAATGGTAACATCGTAGTACAGTGATATTATCTGAAGCACCAATGGACATGAATAAAGTAATCATTCATTACTATGACATATATCACAGATATATTAAAGTACCAAGTATGATCTGATACCATCCCTCTACCAGGAAATAAGGGTTTGGCAGATAATAATATCAGTTTTGTGTGTGTGGTGGTGCACCTGATTTTTCAGAGAGTGGTTTTCAGCCTGTGCTGCTGCTAGTTGTCTCTCTGTCTCCTTCAGTTTTTCTTCGGTCTTCTCCAAGGAGCTGCGCAGAGACTTCACCTCATCCCTGTTCTCCACTCGGTTTTGACAGTTCTCCAGCAACGATTTCTAAAACAGCAGCACACATGTACATTTGTAATGATGACAGTGAAAAACAGAGGGGTAATTTCTCAAAGTAGGCGTTTATTCTGGCTGCAAACTAGTTTTTCTACATCTTTCGCTTATGACATTTGCATTAAATGTATTTGCAAAAATATTAACTCTGACCCACCTTACTCTACTATCAAAGGCTGTTTTGATTCTGTGTAAATGAAGTACTGCAGAACATTTCATATTTTTATATATAAAATGAATAACTAAAGTATAATTTCATATATTTTAATATTTCTAAATTAATAGGTTTAACCTTTAGCATTAATCTGGCTTAATGTAAATGCATATGCCACCTCTGACCAGCAGTAAAATGCACCTTTACACATTTATGACAGTACAATATGGTTTTCTGTAAAGCTGCTTTAAATGGTGTATTTGTAAAAAGGCATTGGGCCTGATTTAAAATGTGGACCAGGGCCAACATGTGTACCAAGCTGTCTACAAACACAATGTCAACAGCTTTTTTGAGAGACCCAGATTTGTCAGGTGGTAATGACTATATTGATTGTGTACCTGTAAGTCGATGTTTGATGATATGAGGGAGCTGTTCATCTGATCAAAGCTCTCCATAGCTGCCTTTCTTGTCCTCACCTCTGACTCTAGGTGTCGCTTGTGAGAGTTGGCCACCTAGGACAAACACAGTCAGCACTCAGCACATTATCCAATCACTAAGAAATGTATTTTTATTGTGTCTGACAGGGTAAGGCTGGCCTCTTATTGTTCTTTAATTGAAAACCTGCTTTGTGTTCAATAAAAGCAAGATGATATTCTTATATATGAGTCACTTGTTATGTTGGCTTTTACTCACCCTTAATTCCTGAGATAATTTTTGCATTGATTGCTGCATCCCTCCGAACTGACCGTACATCCTCTCTCTGACTTTCTCCAATGAGTCACGTACCTGCGGGAAATAAGGAAGTATGTCTGATTAGAATTTGATCAAATATTTCACACCTAGCTTCCAGAAGAGTTGACATTTTATAAAACTGTTTTATAAAAGCCATCTGGTTTACCCAAAATTACATTTATTCATTTGGCAGACGCTTTTACCCAAAGCGACTTACAGTGAATTCAAGGTATACATTTTTATCAGTACTTGTATTCCCTGGGATTGAACCCACAACCTTTGCGCTGCTAACGCAATGCTCTACCAGGTGAGCTACAGGAACACTTCTCACAAGCAGGTTTTTTTTGTAGCTCAGCTACAAGGTACCAGACTAAAAACTGATATAATGTTCTTCTTGAAAACATCGTTAGTCACTGGTTAAGGTCACAGGAAGGTACGCTGAGCACCCAAAAATTTTTTCTTTACTATTTACAGCCATATTTTACATAAATGCTGAACATATTTTAGCTGTGCAGTTGGTACTTATTTCATTGAGGTTAGAATCTCTCTCTTACCTCTCTGATGTACCTCATTTCATCCCTCAGGAGACTGACAGACCATTCGCGTGCCATCACTTCCTGTTGGTGGTTGGCGCCTGTGCTCTGCACCACTCCGTAGACTCTGGGCCCGTGCTGAGCAAGCTGTTCTCTAACATCGCCATTGGTTACAGGGCGCTGAGGGAAAAGGACCACAGGGGTCAGATTTCAGTTTATAGATGTGTTTAAAAGGAGAGAATGTCACTGTTGTGTATAGGTGTGAATACAAATCTCACTCATGTATGTCTATTAGTGCATCCTGGCTATCAGAATAAGGCACAGGGTGTCACTGTTAGCAGTATATTTTTAAGTGTAAGAAAGTGCATCTATGCTAAAGTATTTTAAGCATTACTGAGGACTGTTCAGAGCGAGAGGTTGGGATGCAGACAGTGTCATAAGCGTGTCATATTTCTGCAACGCAGTACAAGGATAAAAACTCTTTGTATATTTAGAAATTCACCAGGTATATTGTCACAGCCTCAACCAATGTGTGTAAACCATATATTCAAAGGCACTTGCTAATGCAAAAAATATGTTGATATTGTTTGGTGAAAGTGCATAAAGAAAATATTTCTTTATTATTAAATAAAAAATATTAAATGTTTATTTATTAGTAAGTACATAAAAATGTATTTATTTAGTGAATGTCAAGAGGCAAGTCAGGTGAAATTAAACAAGCTTACATAATGTCATAATGTCACACCCCTAGAGCAATTAAATGTAGAATCTCTTGTTCATGTTGATCAGTGGCTATAGGAGCTATTCTGTGCTCTTATATGAGCTGAAGGTTTTAATGTATAATTTCTTTATACACTCCGTCACTTATATCCTTAACATTCTGAGTAAAATGTAGTCATATTTCATTTAATGCATGCCTTAAGAAAGTACCTTTGCAACATGTTTTTGTAATAAGTGAACAAAAATGTTGTGTAACAAAAGCCCTAAAGCCATACAGACACTACAGCTTGTGCTTGCTTTGCAAACAATAATGCATTAGCTGAAATACCAGAACCTGTGTTATACACTCCACCATTATTCCATCAGTATCACAGATAAAGTTACTCAGATAATATTACTAGGTGTCATGAAGAAGCACATAAAGTATTTATTGTGTTCAAAAAGCATATAGTTATGTTATACCGATAAAATGTATAGCTTGAATGCACTGTAAGTTGATTTGGATAAAAGTGTCTGCCAAACACATAAATGTGAAATTTAAATGTTATATAACAGATATAAAGTTAGAATACTGTATTTTTTAAGGCAATACACATTTTATTTTCTGTAAAAAAAAGGACTTGAGCTGTATGAAGGTCACAATGTTTTCCACACACAGTTAGTCAACAGAAAGGTTTGTTTATCGTGAAGCTGTCGCACCTTGTGTTCCTGTTCAGACGACTCTCTTCCAGGTGGTCTCTCTCTCTGCATGAGACCATTTTTCCTTTTCCAGGAATCATTGAGCGCTTTTTCTTCCTGTGATGTAACAGAGTGACTGTCAGTTTATTTACTTTAAAAAAGTCTTATCAAAGTACTGCTTTAATCTTCTAAAATATAAAAGGTTTGGTAATGCCTGAGTTTAAAAAAACAATATTGTGAAAAAAGCATATTAAAGATCAAGGGTTTGGATTATTTAAAATATTTTAGTTGCTTAAAGTTACTTATGTAATGCAAACTTTACGTTTTCTTGTTTATGAGGAACAATGTACCTATACTCTATTGTATAGATGCTATTTTTCACATTTGTAATGAGGTAAAACTATATTCATTAATTCCAGCTGTGATCACACTTTCAGGGTGTGTAACTTCTCATGACATAGTTTCTCAGAACTGTAATCTCATTCATGTTGTGACCACACCCCTTTACAGCTCTATTCCAAAACAAAGTACAAAAACAGAGCTTTTTCACTGAGAAAGAGGGACTGGATTCCAGAAGGCTCTGTAAGAATTATTATTCCGTAAGAGATCCATAAGGAATGGTCTGGAACTCTAAGGAACTCTTCCTGAGTTGAGAATAACTCTTTATTACAGTAGAAAGTCAGATATTTTGTAGTAGAGAGCTTAAGATTAGTGATTCGCCCTTGACTCTAACTGAAAGGAAGACATGGTGTGGGAGTGAGTGGAGATAAGAATAAAACATTCATGCCAGTGAGCGTTTTACAAATACATTTTAACCTGACTGCAGAAAAGTATTGAACTAAACAATGACAAACACTAATAACAAAGCTCAGTTGCATTGAGGTTTCATAGTCTTTTTTTTCAAATATTCCTGTCCACAATATTTTTGTTGCTACATATTTTACATTATCTCTGCACCATGTTAACCTCACAAAATAAAAGCTTTGTGTGTTTCAGCCCCTTTTCATATTCTTTATTGCTCATGTAATCTTACTGATCTTACTGAAAGGCATGATCTGTCCTCTCTCTGCCCCATCAGATGCTCTATTGTTGTTGTACAAAGCTTTGCTGGCGGCTGTCTACTTCTGTCTAGCACCTGTGCTTCACTGTGTATCTGATTGCATATAGTGGTTAAAAGGACTCTGGCTTTACTGAGAACAGTTATGGGGTCATTATATGAGTTTAAGCTTAATGTTTCTAAATGAAACACTGATTTTGGATCAGTGTGGAATTCTGGCTTTCCTGTAATCCAACAGGTGTAACTTGGGGAATGCAGGACTTCACCTGTTTTCCTCCGTTCAGCTTTACAGTCTTCCTGTTTTCGATTTTGTATGTTTTTATACAGAATCCATATATAAACATGCTTTTACTCTGTTTAATACAGGACAGTATATGCTTTTACGCAGGTCTTCCTTAAAAGCATTACAATAAACCTTATTTTGAGTCACAGAACTGATATATTCTCATAGACGTGTAAACGTTTACAGGGTTACATTCTCAAGGCCAACTACAGCACATGCTGTACACAGTAGAAAGTGGTTCTAATTGGCCATTGGCAGCTCTTTAGGAGGCCCTGAGTTTTATATTGTATTTATAATGCACACGACACAATGACAGGCTACAGATGGCTCTTACAGACAGAGACACTGATAAGGGCCATCAACAGTTTACTGTTGGCAGAGCTCATGATTTCTATTCCTTACTGGTATTTGGCTTATAAAAGTACCCAATGTTCCCAAAGCAGCTACTATCAGAGACCCAACAGGGCGGATATCAGTTTAACTTTAAGGACTTAGAGCTTCCATGCCAAGGTGCAGATAAAAACTCTCATGTACATCAAGACACACCTGTCTTAAGTTCTTTTTCTGTGCCACTGTGAGAGGGCTTAGAGCAACTTACACAATAATTTGTCACATAGACCTACCTTGATATCTGGTTGATAAACATGCTCAAAATGTAACTTTACCTAACTAGATAAATAATTTATCTCAATTTAATTAACTTTGCTTCATGTGACTGTCTGAAAGTAAATTGAAAGAATATTTAAACAAAGAAATCTGCCTAAAACCTAATTTGTTTTTAATATACATCATCAGTAAATTAAGTGATATATTTGCATATAGTTATTTAGCATGACAGCAGGCTGCAAGACTGTGTGTATGCATGAGTTTATATAAATATTGTGTGTATTTTATTTAGCAAAGATACACTGAATACTCTTTCTGCTTTCTTACGGTAAAACCCAATACAGACATACAGAACCATTTAAAAAAAAGTTCCTCGTTTAACAGTTCAATGAGTAAAAAGTAAATGAATAAGATCAGTAAATCTCTATTAGACTATTTTCTGTTAAGTTGTTCTCTGTGTGAGAAACATTGGAAAAAGTTATAAATGTATTAAATTAAATTAAATTACTATGACAGAATGAGATGTAACATTATATCAGTATTGTAATGTTTCAGTTTCAGTTGAGATAATTAAACTACAGTATTTACTGCTAAATCATAACCTGGACCAATCAGTAATTTGTGTTATCCTGTTGATATTATCCTATTATCAGGCCATTGTGCCATTTGTGGCCCTCCCTAAACATACTGAAGATACCAAAGTCAGTGAAAAGAGGAAGTCTGTTATAATGATGTGAGGACATGTTTAGCGCCAATCTGTCTGAAATCAGCAAGTTTACTGAAAGATTTTAAAATGATACTTACAGAGTTGACTGGTTCATTCTGAGTTTTAGGATTGCTCTCGGGGCGCAGAGTGAGTCTGAGGCGCCTAATTCTCCTCTGGTGGACGTGTTCACAGATATACAAATTGAGCACATCGGGCATTGATGGAAACACCAAAAATAGACAGATAAACAAACAAACAAGGTTTAGTCACAGTGTAGTTACCCTGAGGCAGCAATTATGTAAAACACATAGCACATAGTCTAGAGTCTAGATGAGAAGATAAATTACACATTCTGAGACACAACATATTAGTTATATAATAATATATAATTACATATAATGAAACATTTAAAATCTCATATAAGGAATTTATATACAGAACAATACACCTGCACCTGTTCTCAAACTGTATCGTAAGTCCTGCCAAACACAACATTTACCTTACTAGTATTAACTAGTACCTTAATACTATTTTTATTTTTATATTTTATACTTTTACTGTGACCTAGAGAATAAACAACAACATTATATAAAAAATACGACAGCCTCCGTAAAGTCTTCAATGATTAACCATCGCACATGTGCCATCATCACAATAATGATCACTACAGTTAAAAATGCCTGATGGTTCACATTGTTTTGATGGCCTCTCTGGTGGTGAGTTTCATCTGAGTGTCAGTGGATTAGCTGTAAGAGCGTCTGTGAATGACAGCTGACCACAGCAGTGACGGCTGAGTGCCAGACCCTGATAAAATAAACATGACAGGTCTCTAACTCTCAGGACGTCAGGTCTTATTACAGACCCTCACTAAAAACACAGCCCCAAGCCCATGTGGAAACTTCACTCACACACGTCAACAGCACGGCTCTGTGCCGCTGATTAGTCTGGATATGGACAAGCCCTTTGAGCTCGGTCCAAAACACAAGTGACATGCAGAAGATAAAGAGTGTGAGGAAAGAGACAGAGGAACGGAGAGTGATTTAAAACAAGCAAAAGAACAATATGAGCAAACATAAACAAGGACAGAGAATCCTGGGAACAGTTAAAGTTGAAAACTCACAGGGAAACAAAGTTCAAAAACAAGCAGGAAAATGTGAGGGAAGACAGAGCCATCGAAGGAAGACTTGCCCCCACCCGTCTCTACTGTATTCATCAGTGTCTCTTACCTCATTGAGGTCCGGTATCTCTGTGGTGGTTGTGGTCCTGGTGGCACCAGCCGTGCCATTTTGCAGCATGGCTCCTTTTTCAATGTCCCTTTTAGTTCAAGTCACACATTCACACAAACACTATCAATGTCTGCCCCCCACCACTGCAGGCTACACACCAAAGCAGGACAGACTTGGTGTGTGAAAGAGAGGAAGAATGAAAAAAGTTCCTCTCAACAGCTCTGCCAGAATTCCTTCCCACCGGATGAGAAGGAAAAGAGAGTGAGAGAGAGTATCAGGGACAAACAAGGATCAGTACTCCAATGTGCATAGGTCAGTAGAAAAACAGCACTCCACTGGGCAGGCAATTCCAGAGTGACAGCGTTCCATATAGACTCCTCCTGACAGAGAGAGAGAGAGAGAGAGAGAGCGAGAGAATGTCAGGCATTATGTGTGCTGTCTACGTAAACCTTGTTTTTCATCAAACCCGTCCAGCCACATTTCATCTCTAAGCCACATTTCATTTAGCACCCACCTACCTGTCACTAACTGCAGTTAGTGTGGAGCTCTCTGTAGGTCTACTGTAGAGGAGGCGTTACACTTAAGCAGGCTTATTCCACTTCTGCTTGCATTGAGGCTGTTTTTGCTCAGCTTAGAATTTCAGTGGTGGACTATGCTCATTTAACCCTAATTTTTGATCATTTGGTCATTTAAAATGGAAATATGATCATAACAGTGACTAACAATGAAACTTTGATCAAAAAGAAAAATAATGAAATGATTCTAATAATGCACATACATACTTTGTGATTTATTAGTGATTTTGAGAAATCAATCAATCAAACCAACTGTTTGAAAGTGTTTTCAAAGCCATGAACTTTGTTTGATGAAATCTTTAATCTGTGTGATTTTGTTTACTTAAGGTATTTCAAAGGGCACAAGTTGTAGATTAATCATTAATTTTAAGAGCAGATAGTTTACTACAGTTACTGTCTACTGTCAGTTTAATCATTAACTCTCCGACTGGTTTCACTTTTCTCTGTTATTGTTTGATTCACAAACTGTCTGTGATTCTCGTCTTTTGACCTCTCGTTGTAACCTACATTTAATCTTCAAACATGGATAATTTTGTCCTTTTAGTGACAATCAGTCTTTTGAACATGAAAAAGCTTAAAATCCAAGAGCTAAAAAATGAAGTAGCACATAAAAGGTCACAGGGATTGTGTTTCTAACCTTTCATGATGCATAATGATAACTTCTAAATTAGCCAAATACCGCTTGATTAGAACTAATAATTAAAGTTAAAAGTGAAAGAATCAATGATAAATCCTTAAACCGATTTAAAGTTATAACAAACATCATGAAACAAATATGTTTTCTGCATTTCAAAGTTTCACCTGAACAGTGCTTTTGAAAAATATCATTTAAATCATGAACACTCACCTGAAAGGAGTTCATTGATATCAGTGGCCAAATAAAAGAAATTTTTATGTGGAACTGGAGTGCCGCCATGTTGAAATGAGATCACATGACAAGCTGAATACTACCCACCTTATCTTACTCACCTCTTAAAAAATTATGGCACATTTTTATGGCATTGGTAACTGAAAATGTTTTGTATTTGCTGGATTCTGTATCCATGCCACTGGATGTCTACTGCCTTTTTGGCTGAGATAGTACAAAAATACAGAATGCACCTTTACTGTTTTCCAAATGATTTGGCAAGAGAAATCCATGCATTCACTTATAAAGCGAGTGTTTATTTAAGTACTGAAGCAAACAAGGCCAGCATAAAATTTAATGGCTTCAGAAGTACATTAATTATTCAGGAAAACTATTGATTGTTTTGGAGAACAACACACATTACCAGCAACATTTTCCTGGCTGTGGACTTTTTCCACATTAATGTCAAACCAGGATATAACGTCCAGCTGATAAAATCACCATTGTTTTATCTGAAGACAAATCTGCCCAGCTGCTTTGTTTTGCCACGGGAGATATTACTAAGGTTCAAAAATCATTACTCAGTGCAAGACATTACTGACAAATTGTTGCACCCACCTAATCCACCTCACCCACAGCTTACGTCTGTCTTCCCCGCCCTGCACAATGAAGAGAAAAAGTGAGTTAGGAACCTACAGGTAAGTTCATTGTGTTATTAGTTATTGTCACCTTGCTTACCTGGTCTTACCTGATGGGTTGGATTCCTTGATGTGCAGATCAGTGAAGACTCATCTTTCAGAGATGAGGTGAGGAGTGACACCAGGAAATAGAGATAAACAGACAGCTAACAAAAACGACAGAACAAACAATGTGGGTTTGTT
>JAZGTK010010212.1:3782-16576 GCA_036877625.1 Ambastaia sidthimunki | reverse complement strand
GTACACACAGATAACACAGTCCTGCAACACACAGAGTACAGTACACGTGAACCGTACACACAGATAACACAGTCCTGCAACACACAGAGTACAGTACACGTGAACCGTACACACAGATAACACAGTCTTACAACACAGAGTACAGTACACATGAACCGTACACACAGATAACACAGTCTTACAACACACAGAGTACAGCACACGTGAACTATACGGTGATGATGGCTGATGTTTTCAGACCTGTTGTGAACAAGCTCGGCCAGGAGTTTGAGGACAGGTGTGGTACAGGCAGGTACATGGTACCACAGCTCTATTGCCCTCTGTAAGATGGGCATGTATGTGGGGTAACTGTGTAAAGGGGCAGTTGAGGAAGCTGTTGATATTGTTGATATTATATGCAATCACAATCCTGTTTTAAACCGGTGGTTAATTTTGCAATGCAATTTTAATGCAAGCAGCTATAAAGGATACATCCAGTCAAAAAGCATCATAAAGCTGGTCTTGGCATTGAAGGCAAAGGCAATTCCTCTCAGATCTCTCACCAGTCCTACTAAAGTCCTCTGAAAACAAACCAACATTTTTTCAGTATTGTGCAAATACTGCATGATATTTCAGGAGGTGCCTGAAAATAAATGACATCTGACTTTAGCTTCCTGTTCATTGAAGGTGTTGGTGCTGAACATCTGAGCGACAGCCTCAAACGCAGCAGTGAGAGGAAGCATGAACTGTTCAAACTGATCTTCATCCTCACCTGTCAAACACACACAACATGCACAACATCAGACGCACGGTCAAAGAACGACGACAATGCACGTGTCACCTGTCTGTGGAAACATTTAACAGTGCAGTCGGGGATTTCTGAGACACCCAAACAAAGAGTTTTGTGAACATTTAACCAGGTGTAGGTGTTGCTTTATAATTGCCATCTGTGTCTGCAAAGACCTGACTGTGTAAATTAAAGAAAAAAATGGATCAGAAAGGGACATTTTAACAGCTATGGTAACCCATACCCAAAATGTGACCTCTGCATTTTAACCCATCACTGGTGAGGAGTGAACACACACACACAACACTCTAGCAGCCAATCAGCAAAAGAGGGCGTGCCCCCTGCTGTTAGTCACTGTGTGTGCTGCACAGCATGTTTGTTATTTTGAAGGCGGAGCAATAAAGGAAGGGGTGTGTCTGTTTGGGTGTTGAGTTCAAAAATCATTAGCATTTCTCAGAAATGTATTAACTTACTGCATCTTTAATAAAATACAAAAATAAAAACCCATGATGCACAATGAGCACTGACGACCATCTGGCAAAGAATGGTGCTGAGGGTCCTGGTGAGTAGATACTGATTTTCATAGAATTCATGCAAAACTAAGAAACGAATGCATTGTGGGTCATTTTGGATGACAACTTCTGCCAAGTGCATACATATAAAGCTGGAATGTGAAGCTTAACACGTTCACCCCTCTCACCCAAATCCACCATCAGAAGTCTTCCCAGGGCTGTGTAGAAAGTGGTCCGACATCTCATGTCACTGAGGTTGGCCTGATTGTTCACGCCAAGGAAAGAGAAGTGTTCACTCTGTCACACGAAAAAAAAAAGAAAACGTCAGTTCATTACAGCGCAATGCAACTGAAGAAGCCACTGATGGAAAAGCTGTGCTTGGTTACCGTATGGTTGTTCAGCATAAACTGGACAGCACTGAGCTTCACTAGTTTTCTAACACTGCTGTAGGTGAGAACTGAGGTTAAGAAAACACTGAAATCACATTTGTTTTAAACATTACACAATTTCAAAAGTGTCAATTTCAAAGCATTTTGTTGGTAAAGATATCCAATAGAGAGGTCGTTGAGAAGCTGTAGTGTCTTAGATGTGATTGGTTCACACTGTCCCCAGTACTTCAGGTTGGTGATTCTGCATCAAACAACACTCTCTGTTAGCGAGTTCAGTTCCATTGTCACTTCCGGCATCTTCACAAACATCTAGCTGACATATACTCACATTTTCCCAATGAAAACACTTAGTACCATAGTCTCATCATTCAGCCCAAGAACTTCTGATAGTCTTCGATACAACTGGGGATCAATCAAAAACAAAGTTGGCTGTACACTATTGCAACACCTAGACACTCGATTTGTAACAGCCATGATACTTTATTAATACAGACCCAGACATGTGAACTAAAATGAATAAATTGGTGTACTATATCAGAGTATTAGGTTAGGGTTAGGTAATGACCATTCAGAATCAACAATCAGTTCTAATCCATGTAGAAGGTTAGACCTGGTAAAAAAAATATTTGTTTTATCAACATTAAGTATAAAAGGTGGAAATATTTTTTTTTTGCACTTTATTTATACATTTTCCAAGCATGTTTAGACAATATATATATATATATTCAAACAATTACAGAATTATGCATCTTCCCCCACCCCTTTCCACAAGGATATATTTTAATTCTTTGTTATCAAACAGATATATCAAGGTCATTTTCTGTTAACAAAACAAGTAAATAAGATATTTTATTTTTTCTAGTTTTAAGTATAATATCAAATCACAAATCCACACTGAAGTTCTTGGTGGATCTTTTAATTTCCATTTCAACAATATTCTCCTTCTTGCTAATAGTGAAGCAAAAGCAAAGACATTTTCCATATTGTTAGTCAAAGATATTCCATGTTCTGGGACTCCAAAGATAGCAATTTCAACACGTGGTGTTATATTCAAGTTAAACGCTTCATTTAGTGTTTTAAATACAAGTGTCCAGTAGTCTTTCAGTTTTTGGCAGGACCAAAACATACGAGTAAGGTAAGCTTTATCACTTCTGCATGCGTCACATCTGTCATCAATGTTTGGATACATTTTTGAAAGTCTAGCTTTAGTGTAATATGTGCGGTGGAGTATCTTGAATTGTATTAGACTAAGGCGTGCACAAGTTAAAAGGTGGAAATTAAGGCCAAGAAAAGCAATCAATGTAACAAACAAGGAAAGGATGTAAAAAGCAGCTCGCTTGATGACGGCTCTTGAATATAAAACACACAAAGCTTGGAATTTAAGCATATTTCACATATTTCTATACATAATTCTATTACAAACTTTTGCCAACTCTTCCCTAAATCTATTTCATCCAAATATCAAGATCCAATTACATTCTGTAATCAAGACACGGCACTGATTTTTGTACTGCTTTCTACTTTACTCACTTTAAAATGACTACAGTTTGAAATGACATGTAAATGAGTAAACAACGACAGCACTGTCATTTCGGGTGCAATTCCTTTAACACAGAGCAGGTCTCTGCACGTACAACACATTCACAGTCTGGCAACTGAGCGACAGGAGAGAAAACTTTAAACTCCAGCATAAAAGAGAGACATATTTGTTTTTAAGCCTCCATTTAGAAAACCATCCTAAATAAAAGACAAATAAAACAAAGCACACATCACTGCATACTAAAGAGCTGCTCTTTACAAAGCCCAGACAAAACACCATCACAAGAGTCGCCATTCAGAAAACACAAAAATAAAACGCACTTCCCACTCTGAAAATGTTGCATTCCACAGAGTTCATGTTTCCACAAACAGATAAATATAAACAAATGCATCGGTTTTCATTACCTTTGATGATTTTTGAACCTGGTCGCCGATGTAGATTTTGCGGAACTGTTCAAAGAAACTGAGCATGGCCAACTCAAGTTTCTCATTTCCTGCTTGAGCCAGTCGAGAGTCTGTGAGATTCATTAACTGCAAAACTCTGAAAACGACACAAAACAAAGTCTAAACTAAACGGCTCCATACGTGTCTCCTTGAGTCCGAATCGTCTATTTAAAGCTGCAACCATTAACTCTTCTTGGTTAAAGTTTTTCTCAACCGTTTATAATATTGATTTATACTTTGAGTTGTCAGGTCCAATTTTGCAGGAAATGTCAGCTTGACTTAATTGGTCTGCGTGGTCGTCACATTCATAAACAGAAAGAAGATCCGGCTACTTTATCGCATGTGGACGTTCAGAACGGTGGAGAGAACGGTGGAGAGAACGGTGGAGAGAACGGTGGAGAGAACGGTGGAGAGAACGGTGGAGAGAACGGTGGAGAGAACGGTGGAGAGAACGGTGGAGAGAGCGGTGGAGAGAGCGGTGGAGAGAGCGGTGGAGAGAGCGGTGGAGAGAGCGGTGGAGAGAACGGTGGAGAGAGCGGTGGAGAGAGCGGTGGAGAGAGCGGTGGAGAGAACGGTGGAGAGAACGGTGGAGAGAACGGTGGAGAGAACGGTGGAGAGAGCGGTAACTCCACTAATATCTTGCAAGTTTTTAACAGAGATGGTAATAGAGAGGCAAAAGTTACAGACTGCAGCTTTATTAATTATTTGTTTGATATTAACATATTGATTTCTTACCGACACACAAGCTCCCCATCCATAGCGTCCTGCTCATCTGTGCTGGCAAAAGAAACACGTCCTCCAATCACAGCGCCAATGATGTACACCAGCCACGTCAAACGGCCTGAACAGAAACATACGGTAAGTACAGTACCATAACTTACACTTGACTTTTTATCATCAACCTAAAAGCTCACCCTCCTGCACTGCTATATCCATCGTGCTGGAGTTTGTGGACTGTAGAAGCTCTTGGTAGGACTGGGCGGACTGGTCGAAGAGCTGCACCAGCAGGGCACAGGTCTTCTCGTACTCGCATCGCCCAATAGTAGACAGCTGGTCCAGCTGTTGCTGCACCAAGCCAGCATCATCCAAGGGGTCTTCAAGACCATCCCTACACAAAGAAGACACATTGCACTGATTCATGGACTTAAATTTGCTTGATTATTTAAATAAATAATACAATCAACAAAGCTGGCAACTTAATGTTTTTTTTTTCCAAATGCCAAACATTCAGATCAACTGTTTGCAAAGAATGTGAAGATCTTTTGCAGTTTGCAACAGACACAAGCTCATCTACCTCAGAATGATGTGCACAGACTCCAGACGAGATGTGATGTAGGCCTTGGTCACCTCAGGCGTGTAAGTCTCTAACATGTGGGGCTCTGTGGCCTTCACATAGGGGACAGAGGCAGCCAAACGCTGCCACAGGCTCAGCAGATAATGCACACTGTTGGGCGCAAACTCCCAATGCTGCAACACATGAATGTGATTTGCATTTCAGCAGTAACTTTCTAATTACTAGGTTTTTGGTTGTTTTCATGTTTATCCCCACATGGACATTATATGGACATTATGGTAAACAAAGCTAAGATTCGAGGTTTAGCATGTGTAGTCTCTGACTCACCTGCAGACTAGTTACAGTAAAGTTAGCAATCAGTCTGATGACCTCAGGGTAGTTTTCTACTTTAACCAGCTCTCCTAACTGATAGTTGCTCTTTAGACGAGCCAGAAGCCGGCAGAACTCATGGTAGTTGTTTGGGTCTGACAAACTCTACAAAATCAAATATGATAAATATATTAATGAATAAACCAAACAAACATTTGCGAATTTTACAAAACCATTGTCAAAATCCCATAAAATAAATGCCATGATGTTTCTCTCTCACAAAAGTTTATTTTTTCTTTACAAAACTTTGTTTTTTATTTTTTTAAGAGGTGATAAACAAATTGGATATTTCAGAGAAATGTTATACTCCATCATCATAACACTTTAATTTACTGTCTTTGTTACATATGTTACATGTACTTACTATAGTAATAACAGTAAATGTTGCATTACATGCAGCTTACCCTAAACCAAACCCTAACTGTAACCCTATAGCAGGTGCATGCTGGTAATTAATATTACTTAGCATGTAAATGTATAATTTCAATGTAACAAGGGCACAATAAAATAAAGTGTAACCTAAAATTTACATTAAACACCATTTATAAACATCCAATAATTTTTATTCTAATATTACGCCTATTTATAAAGATGTCTGTCAACTAAAAAAAGATGGCTGTCATACTTGTGGGTTCTCCAATATTCTCTTCACACCATCTACTAAGAGTGAGAGGAACTTTGCTCTTTCTGCATTGTTGAAGAGAGATCTCCGGACAGACGCTATCTGGACTAGACAAGACAAAACCTGAAGGACACAAAGACGAGCAGAACATTAACACTGTTCACACCACTGCAGGAAAGATTCAAACAGTTTCTGTGAGGCCAAAGTTTTATCTTCCTGTGCAGGTCAAGCTGTTATCTCACACTCACCAGTGGGGAAAGAGAGGGAGGGATGGAATGATACAGATCAAAAAACAGCTGCAGGGTTGAAGAATCCAGAAAGGCTGCAGATGAGAGAAAAAAAAACAAATATTAGGCAGGAGCTAGCTCTTAACTCTGTGCTTCAAAATGTTTTTTAACAGAACATCTTTTTTAAAACTTTAAGGGGACATAATATGGACTTCAGTCACAATTCAGAGCCCCAGACAGTAATAAAAGGCACTATGCATTTATTGTGGATCTGGAGCTCACCTGATCTCCAGCTGGTGGGGATCTGGACGGTGCACAGATCATCTGAGGACTCATCGGTGGATGTACCAATAAAGTCAAAGTTCAGGCAATTGTGGGCCAGTTTGAGGAGCTGCATGAGCAGACCATGCTGGCTCTCATCGTTCAGATTCAAGTTCTTCCCAGATGCCTGGAGACACACAACTCGAGTCTCACATATGCTGCGGCTAATGGGCCCTAAGATGATGAGCAGACCCTCACCTGTTTGAGAAGGTTGCAGGAAAGTGTGAAGATGTCAAACAAAGAGGAATCTCGAAATGACGATGCAATCTTCCTGTGTTTTGTAAGAGGATGTGTTGAATCTGCCTGGAGAAGCAAAAATAAGAGCAATCAAAAAACGTTCTGGCCCAAAACGCGCAAGAGGTATCTGATCAGCTGAACAATCACTCTCCTTTCTCTGCATTTAAGATTTCCTAATAGTGCTCTAATATTCCCCAGGACTAACAGCCTGGACGTCAGACTGCTGTCTCGAAGGAATGAACAGAAACAATTCAAGCACTTAAACAAGAGAAAACATCATACAAGACAAAACAGACCTTACAAAAAGCAGAGAAACGTACCTGATTAATCTCGTTGGTTAACTGGGAAAGAATTGTGACTCCTATGATACAGTGTTCGACACTATCCTGAAACAGAAAAGTAACCAGTTCTTTTATTTTAAAGCCCAAAAACAACTTTATCATTTGCGGACTATTGTCAAACTTAAAAGAAACACAGACATAATGAAAAATATGTCTAAAAAAACATATTTCTCTTGCTTTGGGATACTTGAGAGGTCAGTACGATCTCATCAAAGGCACGTGTGTGACAGAGACAGACTCTTTAAAGGTGGCTTGCTTCAGTGACGCACCCAAACAAAAATTTGGGGTTGAAAATGAAACACTGGTTCGAAAACCAAAACTGAGAGAAAATCTGACTTGCATTAGCTCCTCGAAGAGTCAACGTAACAATCATAAACAGGTAAATGTCTCACCTGCAAAAATCTCGTCACATCCACAATAACATTCCTGAAGATGTAATCTTCCTTTTGGCAGTCGAACCAGCCAAGCTTGGTGATTCTGGCATAGAGCTGAATCAGGGCTTGTGTCACAAAGGCAGCAAGCTTTGGCCGGGTTGCCAGATAATTAAGAACATAATTTCCTAAAGAACAATAGATGATATCATTCAAGAAAATCAGTGTACATCACTTCATGTTCACCCAAAAATGAGTTTGTGTGTTATCATTTACTCTCTATATGCTGTTTTAAACCAATGACTTTTTGTGATACACAAAGGGGAAAAATGTTTTTGAATGTTTTTTGTGATGTTGACACTGCTCTTATTTGCATACAGTGAACATGAACAAGGACTTTAAGTGTCAGTCATTAACATCTCATTCTGTGTTTCATAGAAGAAAGCAAGTCATACTGGTTTGGAACGTGAGGGCGAGTAAATGGACAAAATTGACTTTTTTTGGCATCTTGTAAACTTACGGATGTCAATGCGTTGTTCCAGGGGAAGTGGGTTGCTTGTACGAGAAACCAACTTGGAAAGACACGTTGCGGCCAGCAGCTGTGAGTACGAAGACTGCAGAAGTTCCACAAACACAGTGTCAGGTCAGTCATACAGGAAGCAGTAAAGCATATGCAATTTCAAGTAACTTGACTCAAAACTTCTCAGTAACTTGACTCAAAAAAAATCAAGCTTGACTTAAAGTAACAGAGAAAGAACTGTGATCTTTAACCCTGATGTGGGATCATTTCAGGTGTCCTGTTCTACACAGATTCCAGATTCTTACGCTTCCTCTCTCCAGCAGCAGCTGGCATCTGCTCAAGCAGTCAGGACTGTTGGTGAACTCCACCAGGGCTTTCTCAGCCTGCAGACGTGTGCTGGTGTCCGTGGTCTCATACAGCTGTTTGCACAGGATCTCTAGCTGGGCTAGGCTCTGAAACAGACCCATACAAGTTTAGCGCATCCAGATATTTATAAAACAATTAACATGTTACAGAAGAACATGTTAAAACTTCAGCTTTCTAAAGTCTTATGAACGCCAGCATGGAAATGTGTTTGTGCTTAAGGTCACAGAGGGAAAGATAAGCTGCTAAAGCCTAAGCATCATTATTTATTTTGACAGCAGAATGGCTGTAAAATGTACTAACTACCTCATACTTAAGACCCAGATGCAGTGCCAGATGATGTTATTACAATACACAGGGTAAGAAGTTATATTTGTAAAAAACAAATATATATTCACAACAGTAATGGTAATTTTTTTCTTGGAAAGCTCCAGAGTCAATTTATTTTCTGCCAGAGTCCTGAGAGATCTTGTTTTCTAATTGTCTAAATGCCTACCAAGGTGAGGTTTATGAAAAACTAGATGCTAATGTTATAAATAAATGAGTGCACATGCTTCATATCCACAGCTATAAGGATCAAAATTAGACAACAATTGATGATAAAGTCAGTGATGCACAACAATAACAGCACAAAAAGGCAAACAAAGAGCTAATTCATGTTCTACATCAACAGGCCTTTGCTCTCATAACCAGACAAAATCGACATCAGCAAAGAACAGCAGTGACAAGTAATGCACTTCAACCACAGTTCATGTCTGTTCTAGAGCCTTGGGTAAAACCCAACAAGATTTTTAACAAGACAAGCACATTGCACTGACTACAGATGTAGTTGCCAGCACTGCATGGCCTATTAGACAGAGGGCCAGTCAGATGGTAATAAATCATCTATTATTGCAAATGGAACGACTTCTTTATCACCTACAGAGGACAGGACGCATAACAACACTGGAAAGCCCATGTTTATGGCTGCCTCTCGTATGCAGCCCGAGCAAACACACTTCATGATATTTACACTGTGTTAAATCATGAGACAACCTTTGACCTCAAATATAACCTGTCTTGTCATCTGTCAGGGACAGCTTGGTTACAAGATGACAGAAACTGTGTCTGCAATACTAGTGTATTGTACATTGTAGTTTTTGATGCCCAAAACTGCTGTCCATGTTGACGGCGCTAACGTGGCTGTCAAAACAGACAAACAATTAAAGGTAAAAAAAAAACAGTTTCTTTAAGCGCATATTATAGTTTCAGATGATAATAAAGATTGCCAGGTTTTCCTTCTAGAGTGAATATTCATGAAAGGGCAACCAGGCTTACTGTACATAATGTACTTCGTTTAATTATATTGGGCTAAACAATTAAATATCGCACAGAAATATTCAGAAACAAATTTAATTTTGTATGCACCATTACCTTAAATTATTATCTTTATAAATACCCGTTCAGCTTTCAAAACACTGCTTCCAGTTTCGTTTACACGCTTTAAATCGTGTCCTGAAGCACTACAGTAAATATCGTCAAGAAAGCTATTTTACTAGCATTTAAACCTCATGTGGTTAAATATGACTGAAGATTGTGAAGGTTTTAATCCTGTAACAGTGAATCCCGCCGGGCGCGCGGGAGAATCATGAACTAGCACGCGAGCTACAGGCTAACGTCGCGAGATCATCACATCACCGCAACACACTGACCGCAAATGCGATTTTCACTCTTTACCCTTCAACTAAGCGTCGCTGAGCTCCAGTGACCATTGCCGTCATTTAAGAGACCATTGCATTCATTGCACTGCAAGCGATTGGACGAGGGGTGATGCTTGTTTACAGTGTGCAACATTACTGTCGCTACGGAGTTACATGCATGAAAAATAGACAATCTCTGCTGCACTGCCGAGGCGTGTTATTACAATAAATCTCTGCAATCTGCTTTAAAACAACTTCAGTCAGTGCAGGAGTTGTTATCCTGGACCACAGAGTTAAAATCAACATGATGACAGGCCACAAGTTAACACTTGGTAATCGCATCCAATCAACCACGCGATTCAGCGTCTCCCGCAACGCGACGCATGCGTCTAAAACAAACGCGTACGCCTGACCGAAACTAGCCTCTATCACACTAGTGCACTGGATCAAAACTGACTGATGTAGTAATAGCAAAACAAAATAATTTACTTACCTGCACATGATCCGCCATTTTGCTCCATTCATGCTCCTCTCACTCCCCCTAACAATGAGCATGCGCGCATCTGCCCACAATGACTGACACACTTACGCAATTGACGCACTTAGTCGTAAAGCAAGATGTTCGCTAAAGGTTTCAAGAATACCTCTACGACTGACATCCTGCGCCCAGAAGAGCTTTTGTTTACAAGCTCTTAAAGTGGAACAGCGAAGTAAGACACTAGAGGTCACGTGGATCTCTGATTCGGATCATATTTAAGACAGTTTCACGTTTGACAGTGTTTGGTTAAACGTTGTGAATAATGTTGTTAAACTTTTAAAAGGCTTTTATGATTAGAGCACATTTTGTTATATAAATAAATTTAAACTAATTTACAAATAATTGTGTACAGAAGCATTCATGTTTTCATTTAAGTACAATAAAATTGCTCTTAAGTCTGTACAGAAATAGTATTGTGTAGAATTACAAATTATAGAGACTCAGCGATTAGATTAGAAACAAAAGACACAGTTTTCTAGAAAATTCTAGAAAAGATTGATTGTTCATTTACACTAAAATCATGCAATGTGGAAAAACCCTAAGAAATATACATGCGTTCTCAAACATGTCTTTGATGCAACGTTTCATGGTGTTGTGAGTTTGGAAACATCTGTAGATTTTTATTAAACTTGCCAATAGTTTTTAGCCACCTACGATTAAAATTGTGTTTATGAATATAGACAAACATTGACCTGAGAAATACAGAAATGTTTGTATTATTACTTTGGGCCTTTCTAACAAGTGTCTTATAATTCTTACAATGCAAGAGATGGAAAGTGATGACTGCTTGCTTTAGTTGTTGAATGTGTTGGGTGTAAATTCCAACACGTTTATATATATAGTGTCCTAAGTTATACCTCTAATCTTTAAATATTGACCACAGATATTGAGTCCAGAACCTATTTTGTTGTTTGCCATGTGAGGTTAAAGGGTCTGGTCACACCATATAAAAACAAAAAATTAATTTATTTACATTTTTAAATATTGATCAGAAATATTAATGTTTAAATTTTTACAAATTTAGTCAGTTAATGAGCTGGACTTATCTGAGAACATTGTAACATTGTACACAGCAGATGGGTTAGTTAACTAACACACACACCAGGTGACAAAAGACTTTGCATCGATTCTTCTAAACATGTCAGTGTAATTGTGCAGTCTTAACAGTTTGATTTGGTATTTAGCAAGTCCAAATATAAATACAGTTTAAATTGTGGCTTAAAATCATGTACAGGGCCCCTGTGTACCAAGATCAACAAACACTCACACTGGAGTCTTTCAGTGTTTTCATTTAGTTCCATAGAAAATGTGTGAAAATGTGTGTATATACCAACATAATTTGCCAAATGTAATTAAATCACAAGCAGTATTGACCATTAAGACTTCACTGACTTTAATTTCTCATTCCATTCTTCAAATATATTACAGGCTCAATTAACACCAGACCTTTAATGTATTTATGAATCGAAACTTCACACTTTATTGCTACACTACTATCGTCAACATTTATATCATGTCAAGTTTTATTTCATAAAGCAAATGATTACATTTACAATACAGCTTCCATGCATCACATCACACATTTTACACAGCACAGAAATTCATGGCATCAAAATAAATAGAAATTATAAATACAGTGGTTACCAAACAAACACAAAGACATTCATTGTGTTTTTTACCAACTATAAATACAAAACAAATACAAAACTTACAAAAGACAAGTTAAAAGCTGATACATGACAAAAAAGAAAAACATTCAATTGCTAAATGTTTCTTTTTTTTCTCCTTTTAAGATCAGATAGGGCCACAGTGCTTTTACCTGTTATTATACAGTTTCTTTTCATTCCACTCACATTATAAAGTTTGTATTACCTTATACATAATGATCAATATATAGTATATATAGCAAATTATTACAATGATGACAAATCCATAAAATACATTAAGACGGCATAATCTCTTACTTGGCACTTTTAATATAAGAAACGTCACACTGCTAGCTGTGCCAGTTGTTCAAAATACATTTTGTGGACTACAAGACACTTACATAGTAAATAAATCCATACAATAGCAATAAACAAGTCATGGAAAGCAGCTTTGTTTTCTATCAGTACAACAACAGAGGCAAGACTCTCTGTACTTAATCTGAGAAGTGTAGAAGATTAGATTCAACTTTATTGTCATTACACGTGTACAAGTACAGGGCAACGAAATGCAGTTTAGGTCTAACCAGAAGTGCAATAAGCAGTAAAGTGCAGGATA
>JAZGTK010010211.1:0-16576 GCA_036877625.1 Ambastaia sidthimunki | reverse complement strand
TCTCAACCCTCAATGTCCAGCTCAAAGCCCTATAAAAATAATAAAAGTTAAACAAGTCAGTTCTTTAAAATATTACAGTGTAATAAAATTGCTTACAGTGTGATTTTATAGAATCAAAATGATTAAAATTCATCCTTCACTGGAAACTATAGTGCAGACATGACAAACGAATGATGGAATTCCAAATGATGGAATCAAATTCCAGTCTCCACACCGACCTCACCTCTTTCAAACAATTAGGTTCCTAAAAAACGTCTTCTGTTATTTTTAATGAAAGGTACAGCTGAGCATGGCACCTGCAGAGACACGGCCATGAGGTGATTTTCAGAGAACACATATACAGCTTAAATGCACAGTAAGCATCTGTTTGAATGTAAATGTAGGTAGTATTTAATTTTCCACTGTGTGTTGACCATTGCGGCTGTTCACATGACGCAAAGCTTTTGTAAATTGCTCTGGGTGAGATTATCTGCTAAACCTCCTACATGCAAATGATCAAATGAGACGCAGGATGCAGTTTTCCTACATCATTAACTCTTGTGAGAAAATTCATTGACTTTCTAAATATAAACACTCCCAAACTGCATCGTGCTCCCTACAGCGTTATGACTGAATAAGTCAAATGACAAAGAATAGAAATCTTGCAACCAAGGAACAAAAGCTGTAACATGCGTGTAGATGCATGTTTAACTTGTTATTTTACTTAATATGCAGTAAAACAGTCAGGCTGGGCTTTCAATACCCCACAACACCATCCTTATCTGGTGGACAAAGACATTTAGCAGGTTAATGAGAAGTTATTATCTCCAACTCTGACCACACAAGTGAGAATTTAATTCACACAGTTCACACTTCACAGTTTGCAGCTAATTTGGTTCTTGTGCCCTCAAATAATCATTAAATCACCACTTTTAATAGAATCACTACTAAAATCTCAGCTTCTTTTAGACATGTGCACATCACAAAGAGCCAAAAACTGAAGAGATTTCTGGCGGAGAGCAAGGTCACCCTTAATGAGAAATCCATACGCAACACTACAGACTGCATGACCTAAAAGCTGTCCAGCCTCCAAATTCAATCTATTTAGATGGATAAAGGTAGTAGGTAAGAGGGGACCAGATAAAACGCAAAACATGAAACAGCTGACAGTCCATCAGCCTCCAAACGTGTGAATGTTCAGCCTGGTTTCAAGACCCTGGAAACATTGTTAATAATGTGAAAAAATCATATACAGACATTTTGGTGTAATATTCATCGTTACATGACTTGTAGGGTGATATTACAGTCTTATATCTTTTGAATTGAACTATCTGTTGCCTACAAGGTTGATGCAAAGCCAGCAGTATGATATCAGCGTGGTCATTTCTATCTGAAACTACTAGTCCTTAAACAATCAAGCAGATTTTTGGCTACAATGCATTAGAAACTTCAGAGCAATGGTGACCATTTCAAAGGACCTAAAATGTGGAATTAAAACAGGTTAGTGTGTCAACTAACCTGCATCTGTTGTCATGCAATCTTACTGTACATGTCTCTCAGTTTAACAGACACATAGCTGAAATATCTGCTTATTGCACGACACACAATGTGTGCACGGCTTTAAAAGGGGTGCATATCACAAAAACACGTTTATCAGAAGCGACTGATCTCTTTAAACCCACATCCAGCAATAGCGAAGCTGTACACAGCCTCCAAACACAAACAACAGTGACAACATGTCAGAAGACTGCAAACCAGAAACACACCCGTGACATTGAAACAAACCTCGCACGACAAAAGTGATGAACCGGTGTAAACGATCCGACACACACCCACCCTTCTCCAGATCTCTCTCTCTCCCTAGTGTCACTTTATGTCTCTCGCTCACCACGGCCACTGGTGGGACACGCTTGTTTACCTTTTTGTCGATGCGGACAGTGAAGACATCGCGGTCTCTCAGCGGCTCCAGACTGAGGACCAGGCCGTGATTAAACTCCTGTACCGGCTGATTTCTCTGAGCGGTTCGGTTCGAGTTGGACAAACCGATCAGTTTTCCGCTGCGCGGATGCAGCTCAGCCGCCATCTTCCCACGGGCGGCGCGCTGCACGACACCTGGAGACGCTTTGCGACAGTTGAGGCGCTTTGCGACAGTTGAGGCGGTTTGTGGGCAACGGTCGATTGGTTTTTGCATATTAGTTAACTGTCATAACTAACTGTGTTGATGCGTTAGTTTGCTGAACACTTACGGGTTATAAAACGGCATTTTTGGATGGATTAGAAAATTAAAACGTGTTAATAAATTAGAGGATAGCAAAGGACTAAGGATGGATAAATAATGTGAGCAGGTAAGTTCTATGAAATAAACTCATTTAAATGCTAAACACTTTTAACATGACACATTTCTGATGAACTGAACAGCAAGCTAATCAGTTTTTTAAAATAAAAAAATAATCACTATTTTAACAGTATTTTATCAGTAACTGCGATTGGAAACTTAGTAAAAACATGTTGCATGCGTTTGGGGAAAATAATGTATAAAATGAAATCATTTATTGTTAATACAAAAAATACAACTTGAACCCACATTTGCACAGCATGTTTATTTAAAAGTCCTCTAGATGGCAGTGAATTACTGAAGAGCTTGATGTCAGTTCAGCAAAAGATGAGAGACAATATAGAGGCTCTTTATTGCATGTTTAAATTATGAATTCATTGCTAATATACTAGCTGTATGATTGCATGAAAAATATGTTTTCTATTTGTTTGGTTTGATTGTTTTCAACATCATGTTTTAATGAGCTGCAGTTTTATTACACTTGCTTTATGAAATGATGGATCAGTCTGTAGTATTTATTCATCTTTGATTTGTTTTGCTATTTGAGTTGTTGGTTGAAAATGGTTAAGATGCCTTTGTGAAGGAACCGGTTTTGTACTAATTTACTGTATTAGACAGTCAAAACCTTTTCGTTTTAAAAGTTTATTGTTGCTCGAAATGTGATATGTAAAAATATAACATGGCAACCCATCAGGACAGTTTGGATGTTATGAGTCAACTGAACATTGAGCATTTTAAATAGACCTAAATAATTCTGATCGGATGAGATTTTACCCAGCTAACAGGGAACGTTCTTGGAACATTAACTTACATTCTTTGAAGGTTGTCGCAACGGTATTAGAAATGTGCTTGCAGTAACTTTAGTACAATATGTTTAGTTGTTATGTCATATCTATATATCAAAAAAACTATGTTGTTAGTGGAATGTTTTAAAAATGTTACAGAAGTAAAAAAGCTTTTTACATTTTTAACATTCCTAGAACTTTCAAAATAACATTTTCTGTTACTTAATGGAAGCGTTAGGGAAAGGTTCTTTCAACCTAAACCTGTTAGCTGGGAAGATTGCCATGGATCTCTGTTAAGTGAGTTCATTCATTGCTTCTGTAGGACAGCTGTGAGATGACACCGCTGGGTGTTTGTATAATGCCTGATCAAGATCAATGAACTGGCCCTGGATGAGAATCTTCTCCAAACACCCTCGCAGGTGATGAGAACTTTTTGCAGCCTCACCCTCACCTGAGGAGAAAGTTCAAAACATGGAATTGTATTTTAACTTGATTCAAACTAGTTTTTCTTTATGCCAACGTCAGTGTAGAGTAGAAGGCTTGGTTAACATTCATTTTAATACAGAACAGTTGACTACATTACAGATGAATGTTGTATGAGAATTCAGTATTTCAGAATACAAAGGGAAAGCTGGTTAATGAAGATACATAATGGAGATCGCAAATTTACCTGGCACTCCCCCAAAAGTCAATAGCATCCCATTTTTCCACATGGAGAAAAAGTCCAGACTTTCTGTTTCATGCTCTGGTTTGCCATTTACCACAAGGGAATGTTTCAGTATGGTTAAAGTAAGTGCTGCAGGTTCACGGGGAAGGCCAGCGGTTTCCGATCCCTCTTTTAGGCCCAACTGAACCTCCTGATTCATTACAAATAAATGCTGTTACATAATATACAAATGTAAAGTCAGATGTTAATGTATGTCAAGTCTCTGTGGGATAATCCTTATGCCATTAACCTAATGTCCTTATCATATCCCAATGATACATAGGAATTTTTACCATATGCATACCTTGGCATCTGTTTGTCCATCCAACGCTCCCAAAACATACTCAAATCCTGTGCTTTGGAAACTCAATGTTGTCCCAGTCCAAGATCCAAAGATCTCAACTTTGATGCCAGCCTCCTCTGTCTTAAGTCCAGGAAGATCTGTCATGAGATATGCATACAATGGCGTGGAAAGACAAAATGGGATGTTTTCTGCAATGACAAAGGGTTTAAACTATTTTTCACTCACCAGATGTATTAAACATAACCATCCCAGTTCCTGGAAAGTAGCTGCCTCTTCTGATCTCAGAGAAGCAGGGTTGTGGTTCCCACGTTGGGTCTGTGTCCCAGAGGGT
Source organism: Ambastaia sidthimunki (assembly GCA_036877625.1). Lineage (NCBI taxonomy): Eukaryota > Metazoa > Chordata > Actinopteri > Cypriniformes > Botiidae > Ambastaia > Ambastaia sidthimunki. Next base: position 12,136 of record JAZGTK010010211.1, on the reverse strand, counting down.
GCTGAGGTTTAGCCACTGTCCTCCCCTTATACAAGCATCCATTTCTGGCTGAAACTGAAGAATAAATGAGGTTTTACAAAGTGAGTTTAGAAACACTCTTGATTAACACACAACATAATCATCTGATCATAATTTTAAACGCAGATCTTACTGGATGGAAGAGCTTCTGTTTGTCCACCAGCATCCCTCCAAGACCCAGACGTATCTTTCCAGTTAGTTCATCCTCTGCCAGCTCAGAATGTAAACCCACTACAAGCTCCACCTTATTGTTTACCTCTAACACCACAAATTTACCCTCACTGCGCAGTTCCAGCTGTCCAAAAACCGAAAAAGAAAAAACAAAAGATTGAGCACCTGTTTTTTGTTGTACTAAACAGATGGATGATTATGAAATGATAATTGTTCTGAACAGAGCTTTAATTAGGCTCAAAAAGCCATGTTGATGCTTAACAGTTGGAAAATATACAGCAGAAACAGGTTTGAATTTTAGACTTCTGAGAAACTGAAATCATTTTTTTACCAAATGCCAGACCCCATCGTTAAGTTGTCGACCTCCTTTTACACTGACTAAGATGTCTGCCTTCCCAATCTGCATTTCAGGAATGCCATCGCGCAGTGAAAGCACAAACCAATCCTTCCCGTCTTTGGTGTCTCCGTAGAAGATGGCCCCTTCTGGATCAAGGGTCCGGAACTCAAAGTAAGAGCTGATGCTGTGGCAAGATAAGACATTTCATGACATTGCTAAAGTTTCAAGTTATTGCAGAATTATGACTAGAATAATCTGTATAAGTTCTACAGTCAGGCAACAGAAAATAATGATTTAGAAAGTGAATTGAAAACGTCTGTTTTGAGTCAACTAACCTTGTGATGTCACTGAGGTTTGCGCTCATCTGTATTAAGGGAGTCCATGAGGACTGTCTGTGTGCGAGATTGATCACACCCCTGCCAGATATCTGTCACATTCAACCCAATAATCCACAAATGCTTTTGACATCATACAGCAAACATCACACAAATCACAAGTCAAGCATGCTTGGATTCCATTTAAACATCTCTCTCGTACTCTCACTAAAGGCTAAGTAAACACTAACGTCTGCTATACCCTAGACAAGCTGCCAGCGTAAATATCGCTGCCCTGAGCAAGTGTGGAACCGGGATTCAGCAAATTCAGAGACGAATATGTCAGCCGAAGTGTTCGAGCCAACCAGTCAGCACAAAACATTCAGTACCAGGTAATAAATGGTCTATTTGTTTATCTGTAACAGGTCACAGAATTTTGATTTATGTCTTTAGCAGTTTTCTGCCATTAAATGGCTTAAGTAAAGTGATTTTATATTTTTTTGAAATATTTTTGGTTGTTTCTTAAGCATTACAGACACTGTATATTTTATGTGAACACTGTATATTATGTGAATATATATGAGGAGGTATACAGGGTATATTTTCCTATATAGTGTAAAGTATGGTATGATATAGTGTATATATAGAATATTACTATACACACAGTATGTAGGATAATGCTTACAAAAATATAATCATGCCTAGTATTCCTGCCGTATCGTATGTGATAGTAAAGGCAATTGTGTCAAGTAACTGCTATAGTAAGAATCAAAGGGACTGTAGATCACCAGTAGTTTAAAAAGAGCTTTTTTCAGAGCTGTAGATCGTTTTAAGATCTCATACTTACCTGATCACCTGACGCTCCCGTGCTCAGCAGAATCATCTGCAGAATCATCTGCAGGCCTAACAGCAGCACAACAACCACATCCTGTAGATCCTTCATCCTGTCTTCACTCCAGAGATTAAAACACAGGTAGAGGAAGATGGAATCAGAAACTAAGCTAGAAGGCTTTGGTTTAGCCAACCGCTGTCAGACTATTTCTCTCTCTCTCTCTCTCTCTCTCTCTCTATCACTTTCTCTCTCTCTCTCTCTCTCTCTCTCTCTCTGTCTCTGTGAAGTGAGTAAACTAATAAAAGGCTCAGCAAAATGTTAAGGAGTATTGAGGAAAAACACTGTGATTAAATTGTGTGGCCACATTGTGCGTCTCATAGCGTTCATCACATTAATTCGGGCAGACTGTAATATATTACAGTAGAATCACAGTTTATAAATGTGTATAATTCATCAGTAGGTGATTTATTAAATTGAGCTCAGACTTTTCCTGTCCTCATCCTGGACAGACAGTGTGTCTGATTACATAAGAAATGAACTTTGTAAGGTGACTGTTTGTTTGTTGAGTACAGCGAAACCTTGAGGTATTATTGCTGGGATGTGGGTGTTCTGTTTTTAAATGTAAACCTTTGGTAAATCAAATTTTTTAAATGATAAATCATCAGCCCTGATGTTGTATTGTAATTGGTGTATTGTTTAGACTAAAACTAACAATTGTTTTAAACAGTTGTTATATGTACAATGTGGAGTATTTCAACAGTTATTTTGCATTTGAATCAAACATGATTCACTTGTTATCGCATTATGTAGTTTCCATAATCACCTCGAATGGAAAAAGTTTACATTAAAGCTGCAATCCATAGCTTTTGCCTCTCTATCGCCCTCTCTGTTTGAAACATAAAATTGGAGGCTACTTTACATGCATTTCCTTAGGTACGTTACAGTCAAATGAAGCAGAAATTATGTTTCCCAGGACACCGTTATAAAACATTTTAAACTTACTGTTGTGAATCGAGGTAAGATTAGGTGACTTTTAAACACTGATCTGTTATGTACTTGCTCAATAACTTATTTTAAAAAAGTTACAGATTGCAGCTTTAAAACAATCTATGTATTAATATATAAGCCTACTCTGAAATTCAGCACTTTGAAAGTTGTCAAAACTGTTCTTCTATTGCATATGAATGATGAATTTGAAGCAGTTTTGCACGTCATCAGGTTAATATTTTATTTGTATGGTTGTAGCGTGGACAGACGGAGGAAAGAGAACAAAAGCAAAGAAAAATTAACTGTAGATTTGTAGATCTGCAACATCAGATCTCAAACATCAGTATTATATGGTCACAAAGTCAACAAGACACAAAGAAACGTTAAACGTTTCACTTTTGAAACTGCCCAAATATAATATGGACCTAAAACAATGGCACAATATTACATTTTCACAAAATACCAGACAGTTTAGTCACATGCCTACAGCTATAATCAGGTTCAGAACATATGTAGCTGGTAGGTTTTAGCCACTGTGATTTGAAGCTTCTAGAATAGTCTTGTTCTGGTTGGATCAAGGTAATGCTGTTTTTTGTGGTTGTTTTTGGTAGTTTACTGAACACATCTGCTGTACATCTGGCCCCAGAAACATATTTACTTATTTTTAAACATTTTTCTTAATTTGTAAATCACACAATCACTAGTGAGATCGTTCAGGAATACCATCTTCTGAATTTCCTTAAATGTCTGAATGGATGGAAAAGGAACATGAGAACAGAATTCATTATGATGTTCCTCAAAGTTGTGAGAAGTTTTGGCTTCTAAGGTGCATTCAGATTATGTGCATAATATTATTAGCTTATTTAAATAAAAAATTTAATGGTATCTTGTACATAAATGTCTGCTGTTAAATTTTGGATTTGGACATTTAAAATGACTCAGAAATTACCAGTTATTTAAGCACAATTAGGCTTAAATACTCTCTGGTGACCAAAACAACATTGTGGTTTACCAATCATGAGTACAGTTGTTCACTTCTGTTTCTATAATTCATATAAAAGTGATGTCATAGGGCAACAAATACAGCAAAAATAAGAGATCCAGAATCAAACACAAGTTTGATGATAACCATTAAGGCTTGATTTAGTTTCCCTCTTAACCACAGCACACTTTCTCTCGCACACACCTCAGTGCAGCTACATGTTTTACAACCGTACGTTGTGTTTTACCTTCAGGACAGAACAGTGCTACGGCTACATTGCACAGTTTCAGACTCACTTCAGGGGCATAAGGTAGAATATTGAGAACTAGCAGGTGTAGGGATGAGAGAAAGGTGGAGAGGGTGAAGTGGTTGTAATGCTTGAGAAAAATAAATAAGGCAACGTAGAAGTTTCTGTTTTTGGTTTTAAGGTTGAAATTTTGATACTTAGGGGTTAAAGAGAGAGGCTGGCTGTTTTCTGAGGATGTGGCTCCAGAGGGGAAACAAAAACAGAGGAACAAAAAGGAAAATAAAGAAGGAAAATGGAGAGTTGTGTGACAACACCAGAAGATACTGAAGAAGCTATTGTTGCTCATGCGTTGTGATTATATTGAAACCAACTTCCTTGACATGTCCCTAAGACTACTGTATATATATAAGAATACCTCATAGCAGTTCAATATAACATGTTATTTTTCAAGTCAGCGTACAGAAATCATCTACCGTACTGTCTTTACTGTATTTATAACCTCATGACTAAAATTACATTCATTTGTACTCGAATGAGATTCTTCAAGTGCAAGCCTTGCCTCGCTACCAAAAGGGTAAAATATGTAAATCAAACAAGTAATATTGTGAAAAACAAAAGATATACAAAAAAGTATAAGGGAGTGTTTAAGCCACTCCAGTGCTATAAGTCCCATAGTGCAGGTCCTATTGGGGCATCAAGACTAACTAACAACCTCTCTCTCTCTTTCTGCTGGGGAGGAGAGACAATCTGCTAACCAATGCAAGGTTTAGTTGTCTGTAGATCATGTCTTACTAATCTAACATTCACTAACTACTGCCTCTTGTTATGAAGGAAGCTGCGTTCATGTTAGCACACTGCCCAGTTGAATTTTTTTCATTTTTATCCCATTTGATCATACTCTCACTCTCTTTTGTTCTCTGTTCGTCTCACTTGGTTCTGTCCTTCTGTTCTGATTCAGTGAATGGAGTGTCTTTGGTGGACACCAGGGGGCAGTGGGGAGGAGAAGGCCACCGAACATGAAGTCGACTTGTACACTTCTTGAATGTTGTGGAAGAGATGAAACAGCTGGAAGTACACAGAGACTTATTTCATAAATGTTTGATAGGTGAGTATCAGAAAAGATTAATATACCCACATCCTACAAACTAAACTATGAAGCACAATCTGTCTCTGTACATAACAAGGTCAAATATAGGGTGAATCTAAATCACAATGTGTTTGACCTTGTCATGAGGATCCTGGTTAGTGAAGGCATCACATAATAATATGTTTAATCCATATGACCTGTAGCTACACCATCAAGATGCTATGCTATGTTTTCTATTTACTGACCTATTAAGAGTATAACAGGAATGATGTTTATACGTGAACTTCCATGGTACTGACCAAGGCTAACGCAGCACAAATGACTTCAAGAGTGCATGCCTACACCCCCAACACACCCCACAAATACACACACATTAACCCACAAAAGCCAAAATACGGGAACACGTGACTGATGTTGAGTGACACTATGAGCTACCTGAAATTCTCCATGCATTACCTGTACACACTTTCAGACACTGGACACACTCAGGCATGCACACCCATACAATCACACACACAAAACTGCTGCCTCTTCCTTTCCTGTGTGTTAAATGTGTTGAGCCTCCACAGGAATTTCAGCCCAACTTTATATTACTAAAAGCAGTATTAACATGACTAGTATTATAATTATTATACTGTCTCTATTATAGGAAGCAGACAAAATTCATTTTGCAAAACACATTCTGTTAGCTGTTTTTGTTCACGTGTTATACCCGCTATCTTAGGGACTTTGAGAGGACGGATATCCAAGCTCTAAAAACACTACAGAAGAGGCAAAGAAGTGTTGTGTTGAAGGTGCATCTTGGGGATGATTTATTGTTTGTTCTTCACCCTCTTAAATCCTTCTTTCTTGTCATCAAGACAGCCCTCCATCTTGCCACCGCATTTGATTCCTACGTATGCCTATGGTTTTGCTGCTTTACGAAAGAGATGAGCTGTGCAAGAGTGTTCAGTTAACAAACAGAAAAACAAAATATCCACCCTTAAAGGCCTGCTTAGCTGTTGAAGATGTATTCCCTTGCTTCCATTGTGTAGTCACTTATGGGTTGTCCTGTTTTTTGCCACTGCTGCCACCTCTGTTGTATAAGCTGGGGTTCACCACTAAAGGATGAGGTACTGTCCCTGATAAAGGAGCAGCAGCAGTGTAGTTGAAAAAAGGCAAGAAGGGCAAGGGCTCTTTGTCCCCGGTTGCCATCATATTTAGAGATATTGGAAGGGCAGCAAGGTTATAGGGGTATGGCAGTAGCTGTGGGCCATACAGTAGGTGATAGGGATCAGGGTAAAAGGGCAGTTTAGTTGAGTCAGAGTGGGGTACCATCTTCCCAAGTGGGGGAAAAGGTAAGGGTCCTGCAGGGTAAGACATCAAGATTTGCTCCTCATGTTTTTTACCAGAGCAGTACCCTCCTGGTATAATTAGGGGAAATGTAAGTTCCTGGACAGGGTAGCCTGAGCCCCTGTGGTGCTCTGTAGTTGTGACAGAAGTGTGGTCCTTTGATTCTGGCTCTGCTGTGGGCACTTGAGGATGCAGCTGGGTGTGACAAGTAGGAGGATCTTCTGCCCCTGCTGAATTTACAGGCAGCATACGGCCTTGTATTTCTGTATTGTGCCTTCCTCTGTGTGATTGGCATTGCTGAAGCTGAGGCCGCAACTGTAGGTCTAAAGGTCCTGGGGAGTGACAAGGTGACTTTGAATGCCTTTGTGAAGGTCGTTTTGGAGTGGTTTGAATAACAGAGCATGTAGGTGATGGTACAGGGCTTAGTGGTTCCTCTTTGGGCACTAGCAAAGACACCTCCTCATTATAGGGTTGTTCTTTTAAGATGTTGGAAGGATGTGTAATCTTTTGATTAAGCTCTCTCTTTTTTGCCAGTATTGTTGGCATAGATAAATCTTGGGCTTGGCTATTGGATTGAGAAAAGATTCTTAGATCCTGAGCATCTTGTAAATCACTAAAATCTTCATTTGGAATAATGTCACCCTCTCTGTGTGTTCCCACTGCTTGGTTAGGCACTGCACCTCTGGCTGTCTTTAATGATGTGGTCCCGGATGGAGTTTCTTTTCTAATCTGAGAGTCTGTCCATTTTTGAGAAACTTGGATTTGCCTATCACTCAGCAGTGGGTTTCTTTTCTGTTGATCTAGTGTGTCTAAATGTTGTTTTTCTGTTGTTCTGTAGTCTATGCACTCTGAACTATTCATTACTAGTACACTAGGGATGTTTGGAGACATGACCTTAAACCTTTCTAAAGTGGGGCTATGCACAACTTGCGAAAACTGTGCACACAGTGGACTATGGACTTTGTCATTGGTTGCCAGTTTTGGGCTTTCACAGTTGAATCTTTGGTGTTCTTCCATCTTCTCACCCAGTTGGTTGTCAGTGATTTGACATTCTGGTTTGGAATAATATATGACGGACACAGGCTGTACTTGTTCATTATCGGTGTCTAAACTTTTGCTTGGTGTAGATTCTGAATATGTTGAACTTGGCATGTCTTGCGTTATCTGTGTGTCTTCAACCTCAGTTAAACTGCCTACCTCATGTCGCTTGAGATGGCAGTTGAGTGCAGCAGGGGTTTTGCAGACCTTATCACATTGTGAACATGTATATCTGATCAGAGGCCTCCTGCCCAAGCGAACTGTACTGACTTTTTCTATGGACTTTCCATCCATTCCATTTTCATCATCTTTCATTTGCATCTCATTTCTTGAGGACTGTGCAGTAAGACTAAACAAAGGCTTGTTTTTGGAATGCTGAGTTTTCTGATGTTCCTCTAACTTTGGCTGTGATGGGAAAGGAGCTCTGCAAAACATGCACACAAACTCAAATAGATGTGCCATCTCATGTTTGTCTCGCTTCCTTGGGCTGGAAAACCAACGGCCACATGTCCCACACTCTGAGGCCTGACTTTCTGACCATTGTTGCTTAATTATAGTAGAGGTTGTGTATTGAGGATTAGGTGTAGTCTGGACAGTTGAAGGGAAGGGGAGATCAGATTTTTCATGAGCTCCCTTTTCTTTCTCTTTATGTTCTGTTCTTGAAGGAGTGGGAAAAAATTGTGTTTTTTCTTTGACTTGACATTTTGGTGAATCACCACCTTTTCTTTGCTCTTTCTTCACTTTTTGTTTCTCTCTCTGTTCTTCATCTGCATCTTCCTCATCAATTTTTTTATTTATATTTCTCATCAACCTCTCAGCTCTCCTTATTGGCCTCAGGGACCGCTTGAATTGTATTTTATGCTTCCAGGTTTTAGCCCCCTGCATATGAAGAGCTTTCCGCCTGGGTTTGTATGTATAGTAAGGCCTCCACAGGTTGTCTTCCACATCATGGTCATTTCTATCCTCTCTGACCTCCTGCCGGAAGAAGTATTTCCTCATCTTGCTTTTCAGTTTAGCTTTTTTCCATTTGGGCTCCCCCTCCTTTCCTTCCTGGCTAGAGCTACGGTGTTTTCGTTGGTGATGATGGGTGTGCCGTTGCTCTGTCTGGTCGTCCTGTGTGAGGCTACTCTTTTTGCCTTTGCTGCGTGTAGGGCTTTTGTCTCTCATTAGGTCTGTTTCAGAAATGCTCCGTTTGACAATAGCCTCCTCCCCTATACGCACAGTAATCTGACAAAGTGGACCACTGCCTTTTACTTCTGATCCCACCGCTATGGGTATTGTCTTATTTGTTTTATGATGAGTTTTTCGTCCCTTGTGAAGCTTCTCTGTTGACTGTCTAATTTCTGTCACCTGTGGATCTAAACTGGCATCATCCCACTCCTCATATGTATTAGCATGTTCTCTCTGGCTATGTTTTCTTGTCTGTTTTTCAGCTGCCTTCACGATTGAATGCTTCTCTGCACTTCTTTTTCTCTCCTCGGAGGACATCTTGTTTCTGTGTACAATGACGGAGGAAGATACTGCAGTACTGTGCATGATGACTGAGGGTTTGCTGCGTGCAAATGTAATGACTGAAGAGATGGTTCCTTCTGGGCACTCTGGAATTTTGCCTTTGCCATTGCTACCTTCTGACAGCTGTAAATCTGACCCATCTGTCTTCTTGGATTCTACAGCCATGTCTGTTAGGGGAGGAGCTAGCTTGTTACCCTGCTCTGCATCCACCCTGATAGCAAATCCTTCAGGTTCAGCCTTTATGTCTGCTTTTTGAAGATCTTTAAGGAAAGACTCCAATTTTTTGGTGTCCAGAGGTGGTGAGAGGCTGCCATCCAGAGACACAGGCAGGCTAAGTGAACCATCAGTGAGTAGTTCGTCAGCCATTGGTTGAGTATATGTTTTATAAGGTCGCTTCAGAGAGCGCATGGGCAGCAGGCGATACAGTTTAAGACCATTGACCTTCGGTTTGTAGCCACCGTTAGATGTTTTCTCACTTGAAATCAAGCCAGGGTTAATGCCATGGAAAGTCTTTTGGTGTGTTTTTAGGTTATAGTATGTAGGAAATGCCTCCCAGCAAAATATGCACTGGTAGCGCCTTTCTCCAGTATGCCACACTTCATGTTTGGTGCGGTACTCAGCCAGGGCAAAAACTTTATCACAATAGTGGCAAGGGTATTTCCGCCGCCATGAATGCACATTGGAGTGTCGCTTTAGGCTGGACAAAGTCATGTAAGAACGCTCACACACAGAGCAAAAATAAATGATATGTCCATCCACCACTTTAACAAAGTGATCTTCTTCCCCCAGGGCATCTCTGCATGTCAGTGCTCCAGCATGACGGCCATGAAGGTCTCTTACTTTCTTTATGGGTTGGCCAGGCCTTGTTCGTTGTCCAAGCTGTTCTGGCTCTGCAGCCTCATCTGCTGTCTCCCCCTCCACTTTACCCCCCTCCAGAGGCTCCTCTTTGGGTTGCACTGGTAAAGCTGGCAGCCCTTGCCTGCAGGTGGCCTCATGGGATTGCAGTCTTTTATTATGGATGAAGGCTTTGCCACAGTGGCAGCAGCTGAGTACTCGTCCCCCCCGATGGAGACGCATGTGGACAGTGAGGGACGAGGCAGTACTGAACAGACGGTGGCACACCCCACATAGTAGTTCTGGCTTTGGCACTGCCCTAAAGGAGTCATGGAAAGATGGAGCAGGAAGAGTCAAGGGGGAGGAAGTAAGAGAGACAGACGAAGGGGAAAGAGGAGGAGGAGGAGGGGTTGATGAGGACGAAGGAGGGTTAATGCTGGAGAGAGGAAGGCTCAGTTCAACATGGAGGCTGTTGGCCTTCCGTTTTTTGCCTTTTGAACTCTCTGGATCCTTCATACCTTGGTCCTGGTAAGCTCTTGCACTGAGGTTGAAAAGAATGTGTGCTGTTTCTGTTGTTGAATGCTCTTTGTACCCATTATTGAGACTAACCCCAGCTGTTTCTTTTGAATAGTCCATTTTATTCGAGTGTTGTAAGGAAGATGTTGGGTATCGAGAACCACTACCATCAACAGAAAATGACAGAGATGACTTGCAGTTCTTACTGACTGAGGAAGCTAGATCAATAGGAAAGGAAGAAGAGCATGATGTTTTTGATGTTGTTTTTGATGGTGTTTGATGGTGTTTGTCTCCAAATGTTTCCCCTATCCATCCTGTGCCATCAGAGACATCTCTGTCACAGACATCAGAGGAGGAAGTGGGGTGAGATGAAGAGCAGCACGTCTGAGCAGAAAAGCCAGGCAATCCAGCACCGAGTGGAAAACTGAGTGATATCCTTGTAGTTTTTGCACTATCTACCTCATCCGTGCCCTCTCCCATCCTGTCGCCTCGCATGTGTTTATTTCTGTGTTTCATTGGATTCTTAAACAAGTCCTCTGAGATGCTCTCCAAGGCTGTAGTTTGACTATAACTGAGCACTAGAAAGTCAGAAGTTGTAGCTGAAGTCCATCAAGGGCCATAAAAATTAATTTAAGAGTGTCTGTTCTAGATATCTTCACCATGGAAGTTGATGATTATGGAAGCTGGAAAAACAAAATATCAGATCAAAAAGACAGCAGTTTATAGAGGTCAAGTCCAGGAAAAATGACCCTCAGATGTATGTGACGTTGTGCATCTTTGATTATCTTGTTATGAAACAGGACAGGGTTGCCATGCACTGCACATTTACTTCCAAGAGTGCAATGCAGGTGTGGAGAGGGTTCCAGCCATCCTCTCCTGACACCATAACCTCACTGGTACACCTGTAAGAGAACACAAAAGAGTTGTATTGTAATATTTGTACTGTAATATTAACACTAAATACGCATTAGTGTGTGGTGTCAATTTAGCATGTTAATATAACATTGATTTACTTTACATAACATAACTTGCTACCTACAGAATGTAAGCTAGCTAGCAACTTCAGACAAGGGTTGTTGCAGACATATTAGTTTCTGAATTTTTGCCAGATCTGAAAGTATGGAAATAATCTCCACAATCAACCCCACTGTGTCACATCATTCCCTTCACCTAATTAAATACTGCTAAGATTTAATTAAGATTTCCCCAACACAGCGTTATTTATAGTCTCTAAACATGTCACATCTGAAAAGGTACCAAAATATAGATGTCCTTTAAAATGGACTCATCTTGTATTCCTGATCTTTGCCAATATGACACTGTGTGAATGTATTTAAAGCTTTTAATACAAATGGCCACATCGTCCATGTTCCATAGTTTTTCTTTAGGAGAAAATGAGCACAAAACTGTGTTTTGTGTTCATGACTTTTACTTAATTGTTAATTAAATTTAATTGTTTATCAGATCTTTTGCTTGTGTTTTACTGAAGTGAGTTGTAGAGAGAGCGTTCTTAGTAATGGTAACAGTAATGATGCGACACCAAAGAAAATCCACAGTCATGGTTTTCTGCCTGCGTTTTAGTCAGACAGGCCTCTGTAAAATTCCACAAGCAGCCCTGAACACACTGAAACTAGGTCAGCACTGTTATTGCAGAGAGAGAAAGAGCAGAGGAGGAGGGAGAGAGAGAGAGAGACAGGGAGAGCAATGGAGAGAGAGAGAGACAGAGGGAGGTGGAGAAGAGAGAGAGAGAGAGAGAGAGAGAGAGATTCAGGCCTGTAGACAGGAACAGCCACACACACATGCACAAAAACACACACAGACAGGCGGTCAACAAGCTGCATGCACACGCACACTCAACATGCAAACGCATTTGCAGGCATTCGGGCGCATATGAGCTGATGTGTCTGTAAACAAACAGCTTGACAGCTA
>JAZGTK010010210.1:0-16576 GCA_036877625.1 Ambastaia sidthimunki | reverse complement strand
TACCAGTTGAGCTCTACCAGTTGAGCTACAGGAACACTACAGGAACAATTAAATTTGAGCTTGGTGAACTATGAGTTAATTTTAAGTGTCCCAGTGATCCCTAGTGTTACCTGGTGTCTGTTAGGAGGTAAAGATGTGACAGGTTCTGGTTGGGTGGTTACAGGTGGAGAGACTGTATCTGTCTTTGAAGTTTGGTGAGGTGGTGGACTGTGGGTCATATGATCTGAAGCCTCAGACTCATGGGGTGAGGGCTCTGCTGGGCAGACATCCACCATGCACCTGAACAGGGGGTTTGAACATGAGTGTAGTCATAGCAACACAACCAGTCAGTCACATATGTTTAGGCTGGTAAGTAACCAGTCAGATCTGCATGACAATGAGCCTAAATAGCAGATCTGAAAAGCAAAGAAAACGCACTCAGACAAACAGAACAGAACCATAAAATAAATAATTAAAGGGATAGTTGATGATTTTTTTTCCATCATAAAAACACAAAAAAGATATTTTGAGAAATATCTCTAGGGTTTGGTGTCCATACAATGGAAATCAATGGGTGCCACTTTTGCTTGGTTACCAAAAAATAGGTTTAGAATGATATGAGGGTGAGTAAATGATGAACAAAATTCTATTTTTGGGAGAACTATCCCTTTAAATTGGAAAGATTACATAATAGTGTTATGTCCAGCAGAATCATGATGTTATTTCAGGTTTCTCAAATGTGTCTAATTATATATTGTATACAACTATTAATTAAAAATTAAACTAATGTAGCTGACACAGCTCAGAGCAGCATAAATTCTATTTTAGATAATGCAGAACGCACAACTGTATTATCTAAAATAAAAAAATATAGCTGGTAGAGCAACAGCCATGGTGTTTAGCAGCTAAAATGCTAGTCAACCAGAATGGTCTTTCAGGTGAAGCTGGTTTACCAAGTACGTATTGCTGGTCAGGCTAGTTAAGAAATCTGTTGTATACATGCTGGTGACCAGAAAGTTTTGATAACAGACTAACTAAAGGTAGTGATGCTACTACCTTAACTAGCTACATTTCCAGTAGCTTGCCAGTCCATAAACTATTTTACAAACACTGCAGCCTGTCCAATATCAAGCTATTTTATTGTCTTACATGTAGTTCATGTAGTAATCCATGTTTAATGGTCACTAACTAGTCTATGCTGGCCTGACATACCTTTTTATGTCGACCCTGTATGCAGGTGATGGCAAATTGGTGGCAAAAATGTTAATAAAATGAACTCACTTTAATTTAATTCAAATAATGCAACAGCAGTCTGAAATCTACTTCTACATAAGTGCTCAGCCTAAAAGCTTTTTTGGCTTCAGGCTTCAGCTGTGCTGGGGTTTCGACTGAGAGGTTTATAGTAATGTGGTGAAGCTGGCAAGATGAAGCTTAAAAAAGCATCTGACATCATTTCCAAAGTAACACAAAATATTGGGTGGAACTTAGAAGTGAGACACTATAATTATAAGGCTTTTGCAGTCTGTCTAGACAAGACCATGTCTTTTTTAAATTCAACCCAATTTCATTTTTTCAATTTTGATTTTAAATATAGCTAGGCATTAAATGGAATATTTGTAGTATATTTGTAGTATATTTGCATACCTACTTGCAACTTGAGAATTATTTATGTGTTACATCTTTACACTTACATTTCAAAAACAGTGAAAGAGTTTTGTGTGTATAGTAATTGTTCTGTGTGTATAGTAAAAGACTTCAGAACACTTTTGTCACTGTCAACTACCCAACTATAGGTGGCAAGTACTCTGGCTTATGCCCAGGCTACTAGCTGTATGCTGGTTAGCTGGTAAAGCCTTACTCTGTGATCTTACTATCCACATTCTCCTCCTCACTCTCTTCTTGGAGCGGCTGTAATCTGTACGGCAAGCCGAAAAGGACAAACAGCACCTCAGCTGACACGCATGATATTACATTAACGGCTCGGCAGAAAAGATTCAAGCACAAAATCTTTTCCAATCATGTCCCCAGTTATAACATTCATTCTGGGGACGTGGCAGCACTGAGAGGCTGGAAAAAGGTTTAAAATTAAATTTATGCCAATGGCAAGAGGACTGAAAAAATGTATGTATTTATATTTCTTACTGACAATTAAACTCTATTTTGCATTATTGTTAAACAATTAAAGGAAATCAGGAAATAATATATGAAGGAAATAATCTAATAATAAATCTAAATAATAAAATCATCCTACACTGTAGATAAACTAATGACTTATTTTCCACTGAGATAAAAGTCATTAAAAATGCAGGAATTGCAACAGATTTTTTAACAGGTTTTTATATTGTTGATTTGAATTGTTCGCATTAGAGTTTCACATGTTCACATATGTGTTATTTTGCAGTTCGCAATAAAGTTACGAGCTGCTGGCAACTCACTAAGTTTTGCTTGGGGAATGTTAATTTTGGACCCGGGAAGAAAGCAAGGATGAACAGCAGCTGGAAGGGGGTGGGGTGACACTTACTCTGGATCTTCTTCATTCTCTTCCTCCTGGATATTTGGCAGTCTTGGTAAAACAGACAGTAAACAGGTGAATTTTGAACCTTGTAAGTGTGTGTTTGTGTGTGTGTGTGTTGAATGAGTGAGTGAGTGAGTGAGTGAGTGAGAGAGTGCATTTTGGCTACAAATGTTATCACACCCCAGATCTCCAAACTAACAAACACAGAAGAGGCTGGAAGGGTTTAACACAGGGTTTGACACACTGAGTTCCTCTCTGGGATTCTTGTGTATTTGGGACTTACTGATCCTCACTGTCTTGTTCTTCATCTTTGGGCTCAGAGATAATCTGTAATGTGTGTTCCTCTTCCAACTGTCTGACGGCCAACTCTGCAGCCTGTCGGGCCAGATCCTCGGCCATGCGAGCTGCCTGGACACGTTCATGCTGTAGTCTACACATGTGCATGCGGACATTCAGTTAAATAGAGATTAACTAAGAAGGGGAAAAAATGTATAAGCAAGTATGACCACCAGTTTACGTTTTTTTTTTACAATTTTGTTCTCTGACCTCTCCTCTATGTTTGCTATGGCAGTCTCCTCCGCTTCTTTCTTAATGCTCTCGATAAGAGGAGTCCAGCGCTCTGTCTGGGTCTCAGCGTCCTCCTGCTCCTGCATGGTCAGAACCTGCGGGAGGATGTTGGGGAGCACCTGCAGCAGAGGGGTGCTCTCCCGCTGCACCTGCTCCTCAGCCTTCCTGGAGCCCTGCTCCTTCTGCTGGGCCTCCCAGTCTGAGTCCACCTCCTCCAGCACCATATCACACGGGTCCTGCAGGATGCAGACTGCACCCACAACATAAAAGCCACGCACAGAGCATCACTATAGGCTGGGATTATGTTTATGCTTAACTGACAGAATAACGTGTTGTGTAACATGAATAAGAATACAATTACCCTGCCTCGTTGTTTGACATAACATTGGGTATAATGCTTTATTATTTGGTTTTGATTATTTTTGGTTTATTTTTGTTTTCAAGAAATGTTTAATGAGCAATGATGTAACTGTTGCATGTGTATGTTATGTTGATGTTTTATAGTGTTTACCATGTAGAACTGTGAGTGTTAAACTGTATGTAAAAGTGCAGAAGCGGTTGTACAGTTATTTTGAGGTTTAATAGATAAGGATGAATTGATTGTATTAGAGCAATTTAAAAGTAGTATGCAGGAAGTATGTTGCCATGGATGAAAAGTGGTGCCAACAAAAGGAACTTGCCATAATGATGAGAAAACATGAGACAGGACTTTTAAACGGGGTGTTCCCAGTTTGGATTATCCTATTGGGAGGTCAGTAATTTGTCTATATGTATTCATGATGACTACAGTGACATCAGATGCTGCTTTTTGACATCCTGAAGTGTGAACACCAATCAGAACTGGATGAGAACACCTGCTTCAGATACTTGCATGCTGAGGGCATTTCCCAAAGTGTCATTGACACAGTACAAATTCCTTTAAAAGGGAACCAATGCTAATATAAACTTGATTAAAATACTTAGAATATTTGTACTGAAAAATACTTGTATTACTAGACAAATTAATTGTAATTAATGAATAGAATTTTTATGACAAATTCTGCCTCTCAGGCATTATGAAGTCTTCTGTCTGATTGTAGTTATTTTAAAGTGTTTATATTTTAGGTCAGGTTCCACTTACCTAACCTAAAAATAATGAAAATAAGGTAAAGGTGTCAAATTATGCACCATAAAACAATGTATTTAGGCATCTTTGATAGGTCAAAAGAAAGGCTTTATACACGTCTTTTAAAAGTTATGGGCAAAGCAAACATTTTTAATTTCATGGCCATACACTTTGATTGTTAGACCGTATATACTGTAGTACTGATAAGATGTTTTAAAAGTGGTTTTGTAAAACTGTCACAATTAAAACAGAAGTCTTTAAAACAAGATGTGAAATCAATGCTTGCAATCAATTCTTGTAGGATATGTGAGAAACAGAAAAGTTTATATTTCTACTTATCTTCCAAATCATTTCCTACATGTCTGGGCAAGTTTCACATCTCATATATCACTGTACCTCTTTTTCTTCTTACATAGTTTTATCTTAATAGAGTCCATTTATTTAATTGGTAATTTTGTCCTGTATGTTGTGTGTTTAAATTGACAATATGTCAATAATATGATATGTCAATAATGGATTATTATAAAAGCATTATAGCTACTATATTGATGCATCAAAGCTAGCACCAGCTTACAGATCTGGTTTGATAGAAATACATAATAATTCTTCATAAAAACAGCACTATACAAATTTATTTCTGGCCCGGCAACACAACAATTTGCTTTTTAAAATCATTTATTTATTAGTGATTTCATACAGCGGACATAGTATGATAGCTGCCTGTGCTATGTTAGCATAATCCTTTACGTTAACACAACAGGATCAATAAATATTAATAGACACAGTGAGAATGTTCCACCTTGTCAGGCAACATTGATGAACTATGTGGCTCAGCTAACGTTTATCATGATAACAACAGGTAAAGGGCTCTCTGCTGTAAAGCTAAAAGATTAATGGTTGCTTTGTATAGATATTGGCAAAAGCAGTGGCATATATTAGTGGCATGTAGACTATGGGCATTTATTTATTGTTGCTTTATGACAACAATACTGGGTACAAAGTGCGTCTTAGCAGCAATGGACATTGTAAACTCTGACTGGGTTACTGCCCTGTTTCTTTGAGCGTAATCACCGAAGCGCTAAACAGCCATTAGTAGTTGTGTTTACATGCAAATGTGCATTTTGCATCATAAAGGCTATAAAATTTAAAGCTGTGTTGCTGTGCTACAGAACTCCAGAGTGTTTCACTATCGGAATGTCTCCTATTCTCTGTGTGGAGGTGATGACTCTCCCAGTCGTCGTCTCCTTTTGTTTAAGGGGCTTTACAGACCTTCTCCCCTGAAACAGAAGGAGAGGAGGAGCTGAGTTAGAGTTTGTCTCAATCACCTCCACCCTACAAATGAGCAGAGAGAGACAAATATTGTCCTGAAGACATTTAACCAAACTGTCCGAAAACTACTTTGCAAACATGCACTGAAGTTTTGTATGACACACAACTGGAATGTCACCAGGAAATCAAAAATTATATCTAGTTGTATGGAAATAATAATAAAACAAAAATGAAATAAAAACACTTACCATTTTGAACAACATCAGAGCTATCCTGCAAAAATCACAAAGGCAGTGGGTAAATCGTATTGAAACAAATATGGTCTAATGTATAAACTCTGGGTGAAGGTATGTGTGTGTGCGTATGTGTTTAAATATGTGGTTTATACAGTTTGTACAGTATCAAAATTATTACATCTATGGAAACCACATATGCCAACATGTGTGTGTGTGTAACATACATCCTTTGGTTTCAGTACTGGTTGTGGCATCATGCGACCAAAGCCGTGTGCAATCCATCCAACCACACTTAAAAACAAATAAAATATAATGCACTACATTAGATTCATTATGCATGCAAAAACATTTCAATCAATTGCTGAAGCTGAAGTATTTATAAATTTAATTAAAGCTTCTTACGTCATTTCCTTCTCTTTGCTGTAATGACAAAAACATACACAAGCACTGTTAGTTCTCACAATAAATACTGAAATATGGGTATTACAGAATAACATCTGAGTAATCAATAAGGTAATAAACCAAACTTACCTTCCGCCTTTGGAATCCTCAACTGCTTTGGGTGGCTCAGGAGTTGGAGGAGCTGGTGTGGGTGTGGATGCAGGTGTGGGTGTGGATGCAGGTGTAGGTTCTAGACAGAAAATAACACATGCAGAATGTCACAATAAACACAACAGGGCAATCTTGACTGCACTGTTGGTGACTGGACAGACAAGTGAATTGTACTTAGTGCTTGTTTGCAAGGTGTCACAGGAGCAGACGCAGCCCTCTGGATTGGAGTCTCTGAACTGGAGGGAGGACGAAGATGGACTGGGGAATGAGGAACTACCTTCTCAAAACCATGTTTGATCCACTCAATCACCCTGAAAGAGAAACGTGGAAATTAAGACAACATTATAACTCTCTCCATACAGATAAGTAGAAAGTAATTCCATGTTATGGCAGATAAATATTAATAATAAAAGATTACATTTAAAGAGTTTAAGCAAATCACGTTTTTGTCAAGGTCAGTAAATGTTGGTATAAATGTTTAATCTGGGAATTACAATATATAATGTAAAGTATGAAATATGAATAACTATTATCTTTGAATAGCTGATTATACTGTACTTGGGAGAAAAGGGTGTGTTAGCTGTATCTGGCTCCTCATCAGACACTATTTCCACCACAGGGATATGAGGAAGAGGCTCAGCATCTGATGATCAGACTCATCACATCAACAATCCTTTGAAATACATCCATGGCACACTTTCCAACTAAAGACTATCGAGTACTTATGTAGTGGCTGGACTTACCCTGCAGGTCCTTGACCTCGTACACCTGTAAGGAGAAGATAGACTGTCTTGTGCATCAGTTTGTCTGTTATATATATTTGTTTATTGTTTATTTGTAAATGTGTGGTTTAAAGCATATGTTTTAAGGGTTTAGGCATATATAAAACGAAGTACTGCAGTGACTTCGAATGGCAGTGTATGGTCTGTGTATTTCCAGGCTAAATGCACTAGCTGAGCAAATGTTGACATTAATGTGAGTGCTAATGGGTAGCAGATATCTCTACAGATATATTAAAACTGCTTGCAAGCAGTCGTGCCTATTTTTAACTGTCGGACATATGAGCATTTAGAGTGTTAATGATTTGGACCATCTGGACCAAGTTTCATCATCAGAAGACTATGGGAGACCAAAAATGTATTTAAAATACATTCTCCTCTCTACCCTGAGATAACTATTAACTAGCTCTATCTACCAACCTATTAACAGCCCTATACCTCAACCTATACCTCAATATCAACTGCGTCTTTGCATCATTTAGATATGCATCTCTAAATGTTAGCCATAAACCAGAATCTGCATTTTTCTTTATTTTACCTAAACATCTTCAACATCAAAGTTTTTTCTTTGCTACCCTCACGTAGGTGTTTATAAGGCACTTTTCAAACAATTAAAGCTACATAGGAACAATCTGTATTATGTAAAGCACTATACAAATCTGAGTTGAATTTGAAGATTTAAAGCACATTCAAAGCAGTCTAAACAAGCTTATCTGCAACAAGCAGCTTGTGTTTATATCAGCCATTGGTTGTAACAGCAGAAGGAGAGGCTGTATATGTGTATATGGGAGTGTATATGGAGCATGATCCTGACAAAGCCTGCTGAAGAAACACTGTACTTACAGGAGGATCCACTTTAACTGCTGGAACAGCTGCAGTCTGGATGAAAATGCAATTAAAGTCTCACAGGGGCGTCTATTAAACAGGTGCCCGTGAACCTGAGATGCTGTGCTAGGACACTGACTTCATTAACTCTAGTGTTAGAAGTCCTGCGGGACAATATCTGCTATGTGCAAGAAAAATTGTTACATCTAAACTGAAAATACTGATGTAAAATCATTGCTAAGTTTATATATAAATGTAGAGACTGAGATTTTTTTCTTATTTCATTAGAAATAAGAAAAAAAGATTTTTATTGTCTGGGTGCACACATACTGTATATAAAAGTAAGGTTGTATATGTATATAAAAGTAAGGTTGTATATACTGTATATGTGTATCTAGTCAGTAAATGTTTAATGACCCCATGATTCTTTCAGTCCATATGTGTTAGCTTTGAGTCTGTAAATTCATATGTGTGTATCTACGTTCTAGTGTACTCCTAAAAGTTCATAAAGGCCTTTTCTTATGAAAGAACAGACCAGAATTATTAATAACTCATAGTGTACTTATGGGCATATTCAAATGGTGACATTGCAGTTCTCACACCATTTTATAAGGTCTTTAACTAACTACTTTAAGACATAGAATATATTAAACTATTAAAAATATTGTAAGATTGAACTGGGCAAATAAGCACATAAGAAAATGCACTGCAGAAAGATTATCTTTCATTTCATTTAGAGCTTCATACCTCAGTCGTTTCCTCTGGTTCTGTGTTGCCCTTGTACTTCTCATCTGGCTGTGGAACCACTTTTCCCAGTCCCTGCACAATCCATCCCATCATCCCAGGCCTACTGGAGAAACAGACAGTTCAACCCATCAGCCGCTTTAATCTGCTGCCATCGGTTACATATGCAAGTAAGCTGTTTTGCTCTTAGTAAACACTAGGTGGCAGCATGGGAGAGTAATACAACAAATAGGTTTGTGCGGCAGCCACCCAACAAGCAGCAGCAGTCTATGCTGATAAAACAGCGTTATAATCCACTTCTTTATAATTAATCTTATAAAACATCGACGCCGTTCTATATTTCACTTTGTCACTTACTTATTGATTTTATGTTCTTTGAAAGCCAGTGGCGATATTTGAATGCAAAACTTTATGGCTGATCAACAACTTGAAGATATAATTCAATTGAATGTCTTTTGCTCTCATTTGTTAGGTACAGCTTCATGCAATAAAGCGTGTTGCGTGTGTGGCATGCTAAGAGCTGTTTATGCAGGTCTGTGGCAGAGCTTTCCATAATATAGCTTGAGCTGCAGCCCTTGTGAGTTACTTACTCTTCTGATGGGTTACTGCCATCCATGATACAGCAATGGAAAATGTGTAGTGTATGTCAAAACATTCATGTAACAGTAAATGCAAACACACACAGACACACACACACACACATGCGCGCAAAACAAGTGGGCCTATTCCTATCTATCCCCACAACATATAAATATATAGATACAACAAAATTAATACAAATTGTACCTGTTGCTTACTGCATTTTCTTCTTGCTGTTCAGTAATGATATGGAAAAAGAATCAGGGGTCAACAATAATGCACAATAATGCATGCATTTGTATGTACATGCATACATGAGGTGCACACACATCACTGGTAACATTTAACAGTAAAGTTTAATGGGTATTAGGTAACACATATATACAGTGGGTATTAGGTAACACATTATTTATTATGTACACTTAACAGGCTGTCCACATGGACCTTAACATACCTTAGCTTCAGCGTTGACCAGCTTTGAAGTGTTCACTGGCTGAGGGAGAGCAGTGCTGAACCCATGAGAAAGCCAACTCAAAACCCCACTCTGAGAGCTAGAGAGAGAGAGAGAGAGAGAGAGGTAATGAGGTCTGGCAGGACCTTGAACACACACACAGTATGTACCCACCAAGCCCCCTCATGCACACATTACCTGCTCTCCTCTGAGACCTCCTCTTTTGGCTTGGCCGGGTTTGGTTCTGTGGAACAACATGAAAAATGAATGAGCCACATTCTCAGTGTGTGTTTTCTGTGATGAGGTGCTACAGTGTTGGTCATTGATCAAAACTGAAGTCGAATGTGATGGAATGGACTGTTACCTTGTTTTACGTCCTCTTTTTTTCCTGTATTTGTGTCCTGTAAAGCAGTACAGACAGAGTGAAAATATTTCTACTGTCAAAAATGATTCATTTTTCAATGTACATGCACTTACATGCATAATCAACTCTCACACATACACAAGCACACACACTCACTGTTGCCACGGACGCACTGGGATTTCCCTCCTCTCCCAGCTTCCCAGGAGGTGCTGGGGGCTGGGGAACAACTTTTACCACCCAGCTAAACATGCTGTCAAAAACACAGATTAATACACCAACTCATGACATCTTGTAATGTGAAACGTGTTTAAAATGTGGGCCAAGTCTTACTTTATTATGCGGTTCCGTATGTGTTGTGTGTATATTCACCATAACATTTATATCAATTAAAAAATTAAAAGTGATTTTGAATGATTTAATACTTATAATTTAAGTGTATGCATTTTAAAAAATCTTTTCAGTTTTTCTAGGTCAAAAGTACATACTTTTTAAAAGCATCCTGAATTTAACACTAAAACGGCTTCACTTCTTAATACTATAAAATATTATTCAATATAATTTAAGAAATAATGATAAAGAATTATTTTAATAGTTTTTATTTTTTATTATGTCATATACAACGAGACATTGTTGACTTTAAACATCAAAATTATTTGGTGATAACAAAATCATAATCGTCTATTTTTCTATTAATATGTCATATTAATAGAACACAAAACATGACTTACATTCAATATCGGATATACATACTGGCTTTATGCATATTCGCCAAAGCATAGCTTTAATGATCACAGAACTACCAAACACTAAAAACCTGGGATTTCCTGTCCCTACTGGACAGCTAGTTTTTAAAAAGCACAGCATTGTTGGTTAAAACACAAATATCGTCATAAAATCAACTGCCTTCTGACAGGCACCATACAAATCACATGTCTTAAGTGTCTGTTAACCCTAACTGCTTTTTAGTCAGAAACACTCTTTGCCTGTCCAGCATTTTAAGAATTTAGGTTTGTAAGGTCATCTTAAACAGTTGGTTGTAAGACTTGAGAAGATATTTTAAGAAAACGTAACACTATTTTTATTAAATGTTTTCACCTTGGTTATAGACATTTTGACCATTAAAAACATGGCGGTTTGTGTATGGGCTCCTGTCACTGCTAATCACTTATAAATGCCCCTGATCCTAATCTTTCTGAGCTCGGACACCTGCAGAAATACTTTGCCAGCTTTGCCTGTCTGTCTACACTGTTCCTTTTTACACCTGAGGGGAGAGATATAAACCATGTCATGTTCTGTACTGATCCTATTGGTCCCTCACGTTAAACTCTTCATTGTAGGTCAGTTACTAAACTAAACTATAGACATTCATTGAACCAATGACTTTAGCGCTGCTAGCACAATTTTCTACAGGAAGCCCAGATCTAACTAACAGTAACACACAACAACTTCACAAATGCACCTAGCGTAATGAAGAAAATTGTACAGTTACAAAAAGTACACAGCTTGAGTGTGAAATACATAATGCAAATGAGTCTAAAATGGCTTGAAGCAGATGGGCTAGATGATGGTACTGATTAACTGCTAGTCAAAACAGCTGTCAGGAGGTTTATACAGGTTGACACTCGAGAATATGTTGGGAAATGAGCTGTGACCGGCTTTAACTCAGGCATTAAACCAAAGAGAACGCTCAAAAATATTCCTTTTAAATGTTTTGCAGATTTACTCAACGGAAATTAAATTGACCCTGATTCTGTGATGATGATTATAATGATGAAAATAAAGAAAAGATTAATTTCAATAAAACATAAACGCTTGAGTGTGTTTCTGTTATCAATAAGCACTGAATTACCATTGAGGGTTTTTTTTTAAATAAAATTACTTACAAAATTACTTTCCCGTACAACTTAAATTACCACCCTATAATTCTTTGAACAAATCAATTAGAAAATAAACACAAATAATAAAACTTATTATACTAACAATAATATAAAAGATAATAAAACTTAAGTATACCAATAAAATAGACACTGACATCAATATATCGGAGTCCTGCTTGTTTGTTATATGTCGCTATATATCAAGATTTACCTGTAGCGTTTAGCAGAAGACGGTCATCCCAGAGAGCAGCTGCAGGGCACAAGGACGGGCAGTGACGGGGAAATGGAGGGATTATCCATGAGAAACACAGCTAACAGGATTAGAGGGATGGAAAGGAAGGACCTGGACTTGCTCCTCATTAGCCTCATAGAATATCTCTTGGAGTGCAGCCCATACAGGACCACAGATATGGGACCAGCACAACACAATCCATTGCCAACCCCCAGTAGAAAAAATATAAAAATATAAAAACAGACGTTTATAGTTGTTGGTTGAGTCATTTGGTTGTCTTGTTAAAAGAGGTGTTCTAGGTTTAAGTTTTAAGTTAATTTCTATCAACAATATTTTGGGGACATTTATTTCAACAGTCTCAAATATTTAAAAATGGTCATTTTTTAGCTTTTATATTAGTTCTTAATACAGGAATTATGATTGAGATTAAAAAAAGTAATATTATTATTTATTAGCATTTATTGGTATTTATATTAAAAATGATTAGTTTAGCTCAGGCGACTCAACTTACCCTGTAACGTGACTCATTGTACCCCTAATATGTAACAACATAAGTTATATAATGTTATATGTATAATGTTTTTGACAAGTCGGATTTCTGTGGCCTTATGCTGTAGAAGCGTTCTGATCATTTCAGTTCTTAACAGAATAAAGTGTAAAAATAAAGTGTATTTATTTGAACTAATTTCAGAACTCGCTAAAGGACAACCTGTATGAAACCAGGTAAAGTTTCAGGAATTTCTGAGCATGATTCAGTGGGTTGTCACAGCATTTTTCCTGAAATCCTTTTTAGGACTATGAATATGAATGTGATAATGTCATTTGTCTGGTCTTTGGGGGTTCGTCTCAAACCTTCACAAACAGGCGGTGATATTAAAATCTATTCCAGAGAGTTTGCTGCTGCCCTTCAGACACCGTGACTATCACAGTCTGGTGCCACTGCCTCCCAGTTTGCCATCTGCCACATATTCATCAGTGAGATAAGAGTCTCTCTGCTCATGTTTAAAAATTCTCAGCGCCTCAGATGAGTCACTTTCCCTCTCGCACTTCTCTTCAGAGTCTGCTTCATTCCTCTCTTCATATGTCAGCCACGCAGCCGCTTATTACAGACATAATACCACAACTCTGAACAGAGAAAAGTTCTAAAACATCTGCATGGTGTGAATCTGTCCACACGATCGTATTAGAACACCTACAAGAAACTACAGTAATTTTGGTGACAATATAGAATGACTTTTATTAATAAGTCACGACCAAATTCTATTTTATATTGATGTAATTACATATTAAACATTAGTATAGCTAGAGAAATCAGAGTTAAAACGACAATGAAGATAAAAGAAGGTTTCTGTGTCTTTCCAAGCTAAAATTTAAGCTATTTGAATTATATATTAACTATTAGTTATTATAATAATACTAATTATTCTAATACAAATACAAATAAACATCATTACATGAAATATTTATATCAAATATTTATAGTATTATTATATAACATATGACAATATATAACAGTGGTGAAATATTAAATAAAATATACCAGCACTGTGACAGTTTTGATCTTTAATACAGAAACTTTTTCTTCAGTAGTTTTTCTATTCCGTCTGAAGAAACCTTTAAACTTTAAGCGTTACATGTTGTTCTGATGCCATACGTCTGACAGGTTTGGATTGACGGGGTGGACTGCTGTTGTCTATGGCCTGAGGGATTATGTGCTGGGCTAACAGGGCAAGTTGTATTGAAATTCAGAGTCAGCAAAACAGAAGATGGATCTCCATTATGACAGCTCTGACTCTCTCTGATATTCTCTTCTGTCTTTGGATCACTGTGTGCTTCAAAACTTCACCACTGTACATCATTCATATGAGAGGAAACTCACTTTTCAATCTTATTATTAAAGTCTTAGGTTATCAGATTCATTTTTATTTAAAAATCTTTACAACTTGAAATAGATTTGTTGATGATTTTAAAATATTTAAATGACAGTTGATGAGTTTATTAGGCAGCTTATGGTTTATTTTGGAAAGGAAATGTACAACTCCAAAATGTTTTATTCAATTTATATAGTAAACCACATATTTGGGCATTTAAGTAGTCTTAAAGTTAGTTTATTCTCATTTGAAACTCTTGAAAGAGTTTGCCCTCCTCCATTCTTGTGTTTATACAGATAAACACAAAATCTCCTTATGAGATCAGAGGCTAATCCAAAGAGATTTAGGCCTGTGAGGGGAAAGGGGAAGAGGATGGGCTACACAGTTAATGGGTCATACGATCCCTACAATAGGAAGAGTAAAAAATTGTATCCTAATATCTTCTAGCAAATGAGTAGGAGAAATGAAAACAGTGCGAACCAATCACGAGGCAACAAGAAATGATGTCACTAGTTAACAGAAGGGACTCAGATTGAGTTGTATTAGCGATGATGCTTATATTCCCTTGAAAGCTTTGCACATGATGTTACTTACTCATAACTACTTTTACAATGCAACCAACTTATTTAAGAAGTTACTATATTTATAAAATATATATGTTAAAAATTATATATATATTATAAAATGTATAAATGTAAAATATATTTAAAAACTTTATATATATGATAAAATATATGACTATATATTTTATACTCCAAATACAATATTTTCATAAACACATTTGGATATTTAATGTCAGATGTCTGCAGTCAATGTGATTTGCTACACCTGTGGTTACTCTGCTGAGACACCTGTGTGAAACTGCAGAAACAGTTATTTTTGAGACAGTCAAACATCTTTGGTGTGACTTAACTGTCTACATTTTGAAGCCACTATAATTATATTAACATTGTATTGTCGATTATGCAACGCTGGCACGATTGTTCTCCCCTCAAAGTGCCCTGCTTAGGTATAATTTAGGCTGTTTGGAATACACTGTCATTATGACATAGTTATAGGCCTTGTCATAGTTTTTCCTGACACCTTTTCTCTATACAATAATTTTTCATTTCAATGTCAATTTCTAGAACTTAAAGGAAGTGCTGATAAACCAGATCTTTGAATCAAAGGTCTGAAATTGGACAGTTTCTGATGTGTAATCCTCCTCTAATACACAGTCCTCAGGGAAATCAGGCAGTCTCAGTGATGAAGTAGCTGTGAAGGACAAAACACCATTAATTAAACAGAAGCTTTATTTTTAACAAGCTGGACCTATAGAAAACACTGTAAACTTCTCTCATCTTGTTATGACCAACATGAGTGGGTGTTACAGAAAAAAGTTTAGACACCCCCACACAAAAGGCTTTATTTACATTTTATCTTACTTTTAAAAGTTTGGGCAAAAAAATCTTTATTATAATGCATAACAAGTCCAGCAAGCCTGCAGCAATTCTCAGTAATATGTGATCATCACAATCCAGACTTGAACCTAATCACCAACATCAGTATCACAGCTCATTTTCAGGAATACATGCATTAACCACTGCACCACAACCCAAGAACAGACGTATTAGATCTGCAATAAGATCTGTAACTAAATAGGCCTATTTACATTTTTGCTTTGTGATTTTTTAGATGATAGTTCTAGATGGTTGCTATGTGTTGCTAGTTGTTTTCTTACAGGCTCAAGTCAAAAAAGCCCAGCCCTCTCTCTCTGATATTTTTTGCCTAAATAAGTCTCTGGTTCCTCTTTCAATGTCCGATCACGTAGAAAAGTATTAGCATTAACTTCCTGCCAAGCCTCGCGGTTTGAGGTATCATGGCGAAGTTTAATTAAAATTTAATTAAACAAGCGCCTCTATCCAAACCCTGTGCTGAAACTACTGGGAAAAAGGTAAGAAAAACCTTATACAATATTAAATCACATCAAAGTATATTTAACAGTCTGAAGGTTTTGGTTTCAGCTTATGTCACAGACGCACATCAAAGTCACTATTCTATGCTATTGTGTAGAAATTTTCTTATTGGTTAAGACTTTGTGCAATGCCTAAATATTTACTGAACTTGATCACTGAACCCAGAATTGTCTAAAACATGAATTTTGCTATGCAACAATTGTTGCAGTTACACGTTTATTGCTATGAGTTTATAAATTTCATGTGCCATAACTCCCCACAGCCTTTGTTTTCTTTGCCTCACTCCATCATGCACTCTAAATCAGATCAACATCCACCACTTGCCTGTCGTATATCTCATTACCTGTAGCTCACACCGTAAATGGCCTCATGCCACCTCCAATTTCTTTACTAATCTTCCCCCCTGTGCTCATTTTACACCCACCTTCTGTGTCACCTGACACAGAAATTTACTGTGTTAAGTTGCCATTAGGCCCGGCGGTTGCGATAGGAGAAGGTTAGGAAGAGTTATACTATACTCTAACCCTCACTTTGTATGCAAATGCCTCCTGAGCTCCTTTAAGCATTAATACTTTGTGTTAAGCTACTGTATAAAACTACAGATGCAGCAGGAAAATATTAATGTTTGGAGAATAATAATTGGGTCACTTGCTACCAACTTGTACTTGTGATTGAC
>JAZGTK010010209.1:0-16578 GCA_036877625.1 Ambastaia sidthimunki | reverse complement strand
AATTTGGGTGGGGCAGTTTCTGGGTCATATTGTAAGCTATAATTGACCCCCAAGCCTGATACAGAAGATCCCTCCAGACTCAAAGCTCCCAAGGGACTCCTTCCATGAGAAATATTTAAAAAAATATGGGGTGATGTTAAGCTTGGGATGGCAGAGGCAGCCTCTACCCCATTTAGTTCGGTCATTATATTACAGAAGCCAACAAAGCTATGCCCTCAATTTCCATACATATTCATCATTATTAGTCTAGAAACTTGCAAAATGTTTGATGAATAATGGTACACATATTAACGAGTTAAAAAATTAGGTTTGATTCTGTTTATATTGAGATCAATGTTTTCAAATGGGTTAATATCTCGGTGCCAATCAGAATGAGCTGTGGCTGGTAGAGGTCCAGACATTTATAGAATAATTTTAAAATTTTAAACATCTTACAATAGTTATGAATTTTAAATAACATTTTAAAGTTATAAATTCTGTAAGTCTTGACAGAGGTAACACTATTAAAATCCTTTTAAAAAATCTACTTAACAGAGCTGATAAACAGTATTTGGAAGTGATAAGCGCAGACTCACAAGAGCTTACGAGGCGGTAAAATTTTATTGAAATAGTACCTAATAAGTATGATAGTCATTGTCACTTTTTTTTCCTTCAATATTATACACTCAGAATTCTATTCATACATATTTTATTCCTACATATTATTACATATACATACAAACATGCACATAATAAAAATGTTACAATTTACTATACCTATTTTAAACATAGGTTTTTACTAAAAGATTTTAAACAACATTATAAACAACAAAATACATAATCTTGGGGAGATGGGCATTTGGATATTAATAGTCAGCACAGTTTGAGGACAAAGGCAGGACATTGATCCAGGATGCAAAACATACAATCTGGCTCCAACTACAGGACATCTTCAAAGTACTCTAACAGAGATATAAGCAGACAGCAACAACAACAGAAATCAGTGTAACACAGATACTGTGAGACAATATATACTATATATAGGTAAGATATAAGACTATATATATAAGACTGTGTATATATATTTGTTTTTATTGTTCAATTATATTTACATTTAATTATTTAACAGATGTATTTATCCGAAATGAATCTGTACAAGAATAAACTGTCAAATGACATGGTGCAAAAGTGTCAATGTCATTATTTTAAAAAAATATAATATAAATTATATAATATAATATAATAAATTATGTACATTTGGTTCAACAAAGTGTAAGTGTAGTGTAAGGGTCATACCTTCATACCACCAGGCATCCTGAGCACCACGACAAGCAAAGACAGATGTTCGATGGAGCAAGATTCAAATGTTTCATTGTCTTCAAGCTCACTTTGACCAAAAATTACCCTCAGGTCTTCTGAAGCTGGGAACAAAACCAACCCAAACATTTAAAGAGATTAACTGAATGAAATATTTGCTTTTATAATTTAAAAAAAATGTGACGATTTAGTCTGAATGTGAAAATGTACCGTTTACTCCAGGAAACAAAGGTAATGCTTTTTGCTTCAGGGTTCCAATGGTTAACTTCTGAAAATCTTCACTTGATGTTGCCACGGATAGCACTTTAATTGTATTTTTATTAATCCTGACGCGGACCTGAAAGGCCATCCTGGGCTATTCAACTGCGACTGCAAGCGCACCCGATGAAACAAGAAAATATATTGCGCATATATTGCGCTCATACTTCTTTCTCTTTCACTTTTTATGCGGATGCTTGCAAGGGCGTCGGCTTTATTCGCTTCTTTTAATCCCATAAAAAACCTTTTATATTTTTAATTTTAAACCTTAATTTTATAAGCGAACAACATCTAGTTCAATTAAGCAGACCTCTGTGTAACCAAACTTTCCATCACCTATTAAACACCATGACAATATCGAACATTGAAAGAGGGTAAGAAAACTAATCAGAGGTCAACAATCCTTCACCAAGAGTATCCAGGTACCTTATTTATTATGGTACGTATTATTTGTTTATTTTTCCATGAGCCTATTAGCGAATGAATTTAACTTTTTTCTGCAACAGTCAAACTTTCACTTTCACTACCAACTGTTTGGACATCATAAACAACTGCCCTTTGTTTTAATTTTATTTAATATGCATTAAATGATATGAATGTCTTGGTGGCTAAATGACTGAATACATATTTGATACAAATGATATTATATATTGATATATATGATATTACATGAAATGATGTTACTTACATGAAATGATGTTACTTACATGAAATGATGTTACATATATGATATTTTATTTTGATATCCAAATAAAAAATTGCATCAAATAAACAACAAATGAGTGATGTTAAGATTGAAGCACAGTAATAGAACATGGAGAAGTTCAGGTATCATTTTGACATTGTCCAGCAGATTATGACGCACTATAGTTCCTCCAGAAATCTGTTGATTATTGACATATTAATGAAGGAAAAAAAAAAATCATTCAATTACTATATGGACCAGCATAAGAATGTTGTGTTACTATACCTCAGACAAATACACTGTCTACTAAATGAACAAATGAAAATATATAAACATTCCATAGACACTTTTTAGAACACAATTTAATGAAAACCATTTTTCAGTGTTATCTTAAAGCAGACACCACTGCTGTTGATATCAGCCAATTTGTCTTGGTGCAACACCAGATGAGCATAAAATGAAATGAGTAGATGTTTTTAAGCACTCATGAGCAGATTTTAAACAAACAAAGCAAAACTGCTTTTTGCATTCACGACATGACATGATTTTACATCCCTTATTATGTTCTATCAACACACCACAAAACGTGCAGGCACGAACCGCTGGACACTGGACATGAACATTGGAACTCTTATTGACAACTGATGTTAAGGTAATCATTGGACAGTCCCTCAGCAGTTCCTGGTCAGCCCTTTTACATCCCACATTACCACAATGATCAGCACGAGGTCGAGGTCCTTTCCACTCCCTCTCACACAGCCAGCAGAATTCAAAGATTCGTCCAGTCTTCACTGTGCAAACTGAGCACAGCACACAGAGATTGGAATAATCCGATCTTTCAATTAATGTACCACAACCAGGACACTGAATATGGAAAAAGAAAAGACTAAGATGCAGTGTCAGAATATCATGATTGTCATACCAGACCCATATTTAACATTAAATATTAAATCCCATTTAACTAACTACTTGTTTTACTACCTGTATTTCTCCAACTTTCACCAACACTACAATTTCCACCCACATCATTATGTTCCGAGTCAATGACAAAAACAATTCTCTGTGAATTACAGTTACTATAGATTCTTACTTTTCTCTGTAGAGGACCCCAAAGCTATGAATCATTGCATTTAAATCTCAGCAAGACCTCATTCATATTTGTTGTTAATATTAATTAAAACCTTCTGCTTTAAGTACGGTATACATAGAAGTGAAGTAAAATACAGAAATGTACATACATCCCTGAAGTCCAATAACTTCTTAACAGTGTTTGTCCCAAGCGTTTCCTCAAAGCTGGATTGCTCATCAATTGTAAGTTTTGCCAGTTGTCGCACTTCATTATATGGCCATTCTTTCTTGCACAGGGGACATCTGAATTCAGTCTGTCCCTGAAATTAGAAACCAGTTAGTCTTCATAGCATTACTGTGGCATTAAACACAAAACTAATAATAGAGTTACTTTGATAGATAGATAGATAGATAGATAGATAGATAGATAGATAGATAGATAGATAGATAGATAGATAGATAGATAGATAGATAGAAATAACTGAACTTGGCACTAGGAGACTCACATCTTTAAGCTGAGCTCTGCAGCAATCAGTCAGTGTCTCAGGATCAATAACATGACCACATGACAGCTGAGCCCTTAAAACACTTGGGTCATTATCATATTCATCTAAAAGGTGAAAACGCGTTTTTAAAAACAACAGTTGTTGAAAGGATTTCTTACATATACCTGTATAAAGAAAATAACTATAATAAATTTATACTTTACCGAGATCGCTTGGTTTTGACACCAGTTTGATGCCTTTGTCGAATGGAGTGAATTTCTTTATATCCTCAGACATTTTAAACTGCGTTTAAACTACGTTGAATTCGTACAATTGTTTCTCTGCTGGCGGGTGTTTTCCAACAAGCTCTGCAGTTCTGCTCAGTCTGACGTTCCACCCAAAGCCCGTGTACTTACACTTTCGGTATGACTATAGTGTCAAGGAAGTCACTATTATATTGCTTCATGACCACCATGGAGATCGGCATTAATGTAGGGTTCTATGGCGCTTGTGGTACATTAGCCTTTCAACATAAAAGCGCAGTTGGAGTTGGAGATATAAGATAGTTTTATATTTGACATTCGTTTGAGAAAAGCGGCAATTATAATCGGAGCTATTTTTTTAAAAGACAATTTTATTAGGCCTAAAATCAATTAATGAAATTTATAAACTATAAAAAAATCAAATAATCAATTAAATAAAATGTCAATCTTTCTCATAATCTATTAAACTCAATCATAATCTATTTCTCAGAATCAATTAAACTCCATGGACGTTTGACCTAGAGACATGAAACTAAGGGTTTTCTCCAGGTGAAACAGTTTAATAGATTTAGAGCACTGTTTACATGATTTTTTTTTTATATACAAAGAATTAGAATTATGCTGTATTAATGTGATCATACTGTGCTCAACCAAAACTTCTCCTAGCATGTACTGCATTCGTTATCCAGTATGATAAAGCTATTAATTTATTAATTAATAATTTATTAAGTTCTAGTTAATAACTAATAATTTAAAGTTCTAATAAATTAAAGTTCTACTTTTCATTATTAACAAAAATTAACCATGGCTTTACTACAAAAGGAAAAACAAAAATTACTACCATGGTAATCCAGGCCCAGTTCTACAGGGGTACCAAAGGGTGCTAAGCACCCCCAAACAAATGTAAAAGAACCCTTAGATGAAATAATTAAGTGCAAGAACATGTAGTCAGCATGGATCGCAAAACTGGGGGTTTACGACCCAAACTTTTTTGGCCAGAGAAACTACTCAGATTATGGTGGATCACATCTTTTGGCTGTATGGTCTGCCACTTGATGTTGTTTCCCATGGGGGTTCTGGAAATAATTGTTTCTTTTTTCATTTCTGGAAGGAATTCTGTAAACAGATCAGGGTCACGAGTCTTGTTTGATATCTCTACGAGTCATCAATTTCTTACCCTGAGACTAATGGGCAGTGCAAACAAGCCAACCAGGATCTTGAACAAACTCTCCACTATTTCACTTCCAGTAATCAGAGTTCTTGGTGCTTTCTTGGGTCAAATATGCCTATAATTCTCTACCCGTAGCTGTGCCAGGTTTGTCCCTTTTCAAATCCTCAACTGGTTATCAACCTCCCTGCACAGGAACCCAAGGCTGAGGTCCCATCTGCTCTAGCTTTGTCCAACATTGTCGGCGCACCTGGAAGAAGCTCAAGGGGGTCTCTGCCTAGACCTCAAGATGGAACATCGCTGTTGCTGATCGTCATCGCACTCTTCATGCTACTCACATCTGTGGTCAATGTGTACCAAGGCTCTCCACCAAGGACCTGCCTCTCCAGGTGCCTTCTAGCAAGCTGGTTCCTAGGTTCAGTGGTCAATACTGAATCACCAAGGTGTTGAGTCTTCTAAAAGTCTTAGCATGCTCCTTCTGACTCAAGCATCCTTGTTTTCTTGGTCGGAGTCACACAGTTTTTCATTGTGTGACAACAAAAATAACAAGCCTGGATAACAAGGATCAGACTAGATGGGTCATGATATTGGCATACATCATAACAGACTGACAATGGACAGAAAACACGAGGGAGCTATAAAGGGGAGAAAATTAGAGAAAACAGGTGAAGGTGATTAACGCAAACAAGGCTAACGAGAAAACAAGGAGGTGGGGTTGGCACATGGCAAGCTGTCAAAATAAAACCATGTGCTCCAACAAGCAAAAACACAATGACAAATGACACAGACAACAAAACCTGGGTTGGTCAGACCGAGGTCCTGACATCACTGTGACTCATAATAGCCAACTCTAAGCTTTAAGCCACATTTAGTTTCTGACCAGTATAAATGCCATTTAAAGCATGTTAAGAGTCTCAAATACACTTGAATGCAGTTTTATAGTTTTGACACGTCTGTACATTATTCTGACCAAGTCTGAAGTGAAGTCAATTTAATTAACACTTTCAGTGCTTGGACTCTAATTACATTTTACATTTATGTATTTTGGCAGACGCTTTTATCCAAAGCGACTTACAGTACATTAAAGTTATACATTTTTATCAGTACTGTACATATGCTCCCTGGGAATTAATTATACTTGTGTTGAACTAAGCAACCTGAAGGAAATATTTATTTAAAATGATTTTTTTAAATAAACTGGCTTTCAAAAATCATGTCACCTCAGAGATTTTAGTGTTCTTACAGAAAAGTCACTGCCCAGAAACATGTTGGTCAAATCATGTTTATTGTGCTGTAAATAAGACTTATTTTAAAAGTATTGTTAACAAAACATTCTTCGCATTAGTCACGCAATAGCTTTTGTTTAGTATCATCATCATCAGATTGTGTCTAGTCCAAACCAGGGTGTTAAACACAAGATTGCCTCAAGATATTGTGAGAAAAAAAATGAAAGGCATTTATTTTTTATTTGGAAGTGTAGGGTGAAAACCAAAGCTCTGATGTTAGAGAATGGAGAAAAAAAACCTTGCAGAACAAGATAAACCACTATGCTGTATGTTTGACAGTAATGCTTTTGTTTTATTCAAAGACAAACACTTTTTGTGAATCAAACAAATAACTTCCTCTTAACTAAATTTCAGACATGTACATGGGACTGTCACGAACTCTCCTGCCACGCCCACTCCGTCACGCTCCCAGTCATCGGAGTTCTGATCGCCATCACCTGCTGCACCATCATCCACTCGTCACCCTCACCTGTTCCGCATTACGAACTGCCTTTATAAACGCACGCCTCAGCTAGGAAACAAACCATACAGAGACTCCCGTCAATTCCACTACCCTGCTCTTCTGGTCATCTCTATTTCCAGTTACTCACCTATACCATCATTCACTGTCACCTCCCTGTTACGTTAATAAACCTGTTCATACTTCACTCCATTCTGTGTCTGTGTATTGTTCACATTTTAAAAATGTAATTTTCATAGGTATTTTTCTACACCTAATCCTGCAACTTATATCAGACTTATATGCGTCTATTTTAGGTGGCACTTCTTGCTGCCTTGTTGGTGGCCCCTATGACTGTGACTCACTATAGCCACATGATTGTGAAAGTGACATGTTTTGTCAGTTATGGTTACCCAAAACTGAAATGTGACCTCTGCATTTAACTCATCCTTTGTGAGGAGTGAACACAAACACCTGGAGCAGTGGACAGCTATCACTGCCGTGCCCAGGGAGCAATCGGGGGTTAAGTGCCTTGCTCAAGGGCACTTTAGTTGCTAGCTGCTGGCGCTGGAATCAAACCCACATTGATCAGACCACATGAGCAAACAAACAGCTTAAGTCAGATCTAAATCACTCAATGCATGCAGAAGATATGAAACATTTTCTTTTTCTCTTTGAGCCATTAATGTATTGCCTCGCTATGGTAACACTGTTCGAGATATTAATAACCTTCTTGCAATTTAGCATCTTCAATATCTTCTTTTCTGAGCGAGTTTGAAGCTATTTTGGGAAAATTTAAGAGGACTCTTTTAAATGATGGGTTGCATATATAATGTCCCATGACAGTTTTGCAGCATGCCTCCACTATCCCACTCTTGGCTTGTATCTACCTCAGTTCGGCCAAATTCCGATCTCTAAGACCTAGGAATTTGGCTGAACTGTCTTGGCATAATATAATAATAATTATAATTAATATTAACTTACATTATATTAAATTATTAAATTATATATAATTATTATTATTGAAATTATTATTATCAGAAAATCCACATTTTCCCAGACTTCCCAGACTTCCTGCTGGGCGGAGGTAATTAATGTAATTGTGAAAGTTGTCCAACTTAAAGAAAACAGTACATGTATGAACTAATCTCTTTACTTTTGTTAAAAGGGGGTACTACAGAGCCTTCCCACCATGCCTATCTTTAAGCTTTCACCCATGCCCGGTGACCACTATTATGTGTGTGCCAAATTCAATTTCAAGCATGCTAAGTGCTTCAAATACACCTGAAATACACCTGAAGTTTGGCACTTTACCATAGCAACAATATTTCAGATTAAGAAAGTCTAAAGTTGCTTGGCTTAATGTAAGTTGATTATTTTAATTTAAGTGACACACTGATCTCAGCTCACTTCCATCAAGAGGGTTGGGGACCTGCAGGCTTTTACAATTTACAAAACTCTAGGCCAAACTAAACAGCAGTTTACCTAATTCTTGCAGCTCAATGCATTAATGCAATCCCTAAGGGCTTTGAGTCATAAAACTGTAGGAATATGTGTAGGTTAAAGAGATGGGTCTTTGATCTAGTGTTAAACTGACAGAATGTATCTGCCTCCTGGACAACACTGGGCAGACTGTTCCAGAGGTTGGGCACTAAGAATGGAAAGAAACTACCACTTGTGCTTGATTTTTAAACTCTAGGTGTTTTTAGCTGTTTGGAAGTTTGAGATCATGGTTAATATAAAAAACTGTAATGAGACAGGAGCTCAATCAGAAACTGAGAAGCTATACCATTGCAATTAGTTGAATTTTTAAGTTTTTATGATGTTCAATATTCAGCCAGTGCAGTGTTGACAGAACCAGACTAATATGGCCATGCGTTTTCATTCTCATAGGAACTCTGGCTGCTGCATTTTGGACCAACTGGAGCTTTAGTACTACAACTATAGGGCGTTATAATAATCTAGTCTTGATGTCATGATGTGTCTTAGTTTTGATATATTTTTACAATTAAAAAATGCAGTTCCTTTTTAAGGGAAGTCGACCCTGCGTCAGGCTTGATGCTTCAGGCATGCCCAAGTCTGAACATGTGTAAAATCAAGCCTATTTATAGGTCTAGGTCAAGGTCATGTGACATAGCATTGCATGCCTTAAAGCCTTTTAAAGGCATCTGCAAAATACATCATTAGGTCCTTGTCTTCGGGGTGCCCGTCTGTATGTATATTAGTCAGGTCTAAGGGTGAGGAAAATATTAGCTCTGAGAAGCAGGTAGTATTAAGAAACAAGAAAAGAAGAGAAAAAAATATGCTTTCTAAAAAGTTTAAGTGTGTGCCACTTTGCCGACACTTTATTACAGCGGGTGACACTCATGAGCTGTGTGTTTTGTTTGAAAGTGAAGCACAATTGATCAACTCTTGAGAGATTTGAATGCCCTCAGTGTGAATTGCTTCTACTGAGGACACTCTGCTCTCACCTTGTTCTCTTTAATTCAGATAGGGAGACAGGAAGCTGCACCTCTCAGGTTGGGTCTTGGCTGCACTCATGGGGTTTGCATGAGGAAACCATTCCTGTCAAGGCAGGGGCTTAGGCCTGGGGAACGGAGTGGTGGATTCTATTTGACAGAGGTATAACTAAGTGGAGGTGGATCTGTTTGCCTCAGAGGAGTCGACACACTGTCCCCTCTGGTTTACTCATCTAGCTAGTGGATGCCATGGTGCAGATGTGACTGAGGCTAACTCTGTATACATTTCCCCAATAGTCTTGCTCCAGACAGACCTAGCCAATGTTTGCCAGGACTGAATTCTTCTACTTCTGGTAGAATCTACTTTCTGGTGGTTCTTACTATTTGCAATAATACCCTGTATTGTGTTGAACTTGTTGTCTGATAATGTTTCTAATTTCTGTTTTGTTTTTTTAAATATATGTCAGTATTATGTGTAAAGCTGCTTGTAACATTGAAGCAACGTAACATTGTAAAAAGTACTATAAAAATAAAATTGACGTAAAGTCTTAGAATAGACTTTAAAACAGTCCTTAATTATTTTCAGAATAAAATGCACGTGACAACCATGCATCGCTGTCTGAGAAGCAGCAGGTGGCGATGGCGCCATATGCTTGATTCCGTCATAAAGACAGTACAGCAGATTAAACATCAGTAATGTTAAAATAGTGATAAAATGAATATAAAATGTGTAATATAAATTAGTAGAGATTAGAGATTCAAGAGTTTTATTGTCATATGTACAGGAAACACTCATTGTATGTTACACTATACAATGAAATTCTTCCTTTAGCAGCCTAAGACATAAAAGACATAAAGACAAGATACAAACTGTACTAAGTAATAAATACATGTATGTTCCATCATTTCTGGTAATGTTTATGGTAAATATTACACAACCTACATAAATGTTTGACAGGATATTTGAGTTAATTCTTTATTTCATATACAAAGACGTCCATCTTTGGTTTAATGTGTTATTTCGGTTTGTCTCTTTTGAAAAGCATTATGACAGTGAGTATTTTCTGTGTAACTAATATTTTATAAAGTATTTTAGATTTTTAAAATTTCTCTTCACTTAACAAAATACTGATATAGTGAGACTTTAAAGGCATACTTAGTTGTAGTGTTTTGTAGTGTTTTATTTTTTGGCATTGTATTGTCTGAATCTGAATCTGTCTGAATCTGTAAATATTTTATAATTCCCTTATCTTAGAAGTATGTTATAGTTTCTTTCTCTCAGTTTATTTATTTATTTATTTTGTAGGACTCTTTTTTTTAAATGCAGTCTCTTGAACTTTGAACATACAATTCAAGGCAGTTATATCAGTTATATCATTGCAAATACTGAATTAAAATTAAAAAAATAGCATATGTATAATCAAGAATAATAGATAATACAGCTTCATAATAACCTGGAGTTTTTAATAGTGACTTAAAATTATCTAAGTGAGTAGTGATATTTTTCCTCCGCTTACATAGAAATACCTTCCGGGTTAAAAACGCCATCTTCCGGGTGAGCGTACTTACTGCTCTTTAAAATAACACCGATTATTTAATGCTAAATCAACCCAGTTAGGATAAATACACACATATGACAAGTTGTAAAAAATTATTCGGACTTATTACGCAGTGTGGTTTTATTGTTTTGCTAAAGTATTCAGTTTCTCTTATTTTGCACAGTTGCAGAAGCATTAACAGTTTCTTTGAAACTACTGGATTGATGAGCCATGTTGCCGGTCTGTAGCGTTTAAAGCATTGGCAAAATGTTTCCTTGCTATATTAGAAGGCGTTTTTTGCTACTAGGCGAAACGATTCCTCAGTTCCAAAGGAATATATCCAAGCAAACTATTAAAACTGGCGATGACAATTGCGATCAAGTTAGCCTTCTGATGCGTCTCTGTGCGGATCGTTACTTTATTTCTTCTGATTCTTTCCACAACAGAACTTGTACATATGGACCTCTGGGTACCGAACTAAAGAAAAACATTATTGAACAGTGGTGGACATCAATAAGATCAAGAGCGCACGTGTTTGGGATCAATACTTCTGTACAGAGAAGCACATGTGAGGAGCCTTTTAAAATCGCGAACTATAGGACTATTCAAGAAATCCTTCACCAGAACAGTTTCACTGAAGATGCATTTAAAACAATACAAAAACTTCTTGAAAGTAGTCTGTCTGTTCGGTCGAGTCTACTACAGGGTGAGTGGTATAAAAAAAACTTTCAGTGTTCTGTACTAATAAAATAATGGGGGGTCTTTGCAACAGAAAGTGAAGTTTATGGGGGCTGCGGTTTAACATGTATACCTAAGTTAAGAAAATTTCAAATTAAAACATTTCACAAATAGTTTTATTATTAGAAATTCAACAGTCACCTTTTAAAGTTAATAATTGCTTCATTATTATCAATATCCAAAAATTACTAATTAAAATGCAAATCAAAATGATTGTCTTTTCATTAATAATACGTATTTTTCCACAACTTCCTCACATACCTACAATGCCCGGAAATGTTCTGTTCTGTTATGTTACATAACAGAATTGACTGAGTAGCAAAAGAGTTTGCAAATACTGGGACATGGTGGGGTGACAATATATTCAATTCATATTAAGTATAATGGATGTTATATGATATTGTGTATAAGCATTTTTCATTTAAAAATTAATTTCAAACTTAATTTAATTTCACTGTTTACAAACACTGAAATTATAAAGGTGCAGCAAAACCAGTGACGATTTAGTGTGTCCCTAATTTTTTAGGTTATGCCCTGTGTCCGAAATGAACTACTTTTATACCATATAACATGTCCAAATCCACACTGTGCAAAAAACTGTAAGAAATACCTGAATGCTTCTGCTGAGATTTGATAAGTATTTGCCTGATGGACACTTTTCTATGTGATGAGGCCACTGAAGCTAAGTAGCCACAAATTTAAATGTTTAGTAAATTTAGTATTTAGCTGGACAGCTCTCTTTCTACACAAAAAAAGATTCAGTTATTTTTGCGGTATACAGCTTACATACCAGTGCAAACACTGCATGTAGTGTGTCAGAAATATTTGCAAACTATGAGGAACTTTTAACGGTCATCACATATGTACTTCATCTAATTCAGTACGTCACAGTTAGGGGTGTTAATGAATAAATGTATATTAGTTGTATTATTAAGCATGACCTAAAGTGGCTGATTAGCTTGTGCTGTATGAATGACACACTAATATGTCAATCAAAAAGTCACTGTTGCAAACAGTGCAGTAAGCAAAGTCTTTATTTTTGTCACCGTTAATCGGGTATTAGCAGTAATCAATGAGATGACTCTAACTACACTAAACACTGAACTGAGAAGAGAGGTTGAGTGTAAAGCTTGCCCACAGTAAAAACTGATAGGTTTAGTTGGCAAAAGAGAGCCCAATCAGGATAAGCTGTCTGTCTCTCTCCTTACATCTTGTCAGTCACTTTCAATCTCTCCAGAGACCATGTTTAAACGTAATACATAGTAGAAAACATGCATCAAAATACAGTTATCAAAGATGATAAACTCTCTTACATTATCAATATAATTACAAGTAGGTTTGATGGATCATGGCAGATCCATGTATGCTTTATTTACATTTGGAAAGAGATGCATGAAAGAAAAGAAGTTTTTCCTGAGAATAGTATCTGTAACATTATATCAGATGATAATCAGTTTATTATGTGTCAATATTGTTTGTCTCTCAAAGATTATTATGTGTCAATATTGTTTATTATTTATATAGGTGCTTTGCAACAGTATATTTGGGCTTTGGAGCTTGTAAACAGGAAATTGCCTTTTGGATTGGCGGAAATAGGCTTGTGCCATAAGTCTGATGATCAGTCTTTTGGAGGTTCAACTGGTTGGTAAGGACTAATTATTAGTCTCAAACCTGATAGTTTTTGTTACTTTTAAATGAGTAACTTTATAAACACTTATTAATATCAAAGATTAATCATTTAAATTAGTATTACCTCATTCATCAACTGTTCATCAAGTCTGAATCTTTTCATACATTTCTTTTAGTTCATCTGCGGTAACAGAATCATCATTGGTTTGGTTCTGTTCGCCTCGGACCACTTCACAGTGGATGGACTATTGGGCTCGTCAGAGACTGCAGTGGTGGAGAAAGGTATAGCATGAATTATGAAACAAGAACACAGCTTGTGCATAATAGTTTCACACAGTTTCATGCATTTATGTATGTTAAGGCTGGTCCTCCCCAGGGAATAAATAGTAGTTAGTTCTTTTCAAAGGTATTGCCTCTCTACAGAGAATCACAAATGATAAATGATTTGTTTACGTGAAAATAGGCAATCTGAAAAATGTTCATTAAAACCTTCATGAAAGGCATAGAAGTTTTCTGTGCATATTTTCTGTTCAGAAATATTTCTGCCCATTTTTTTCACTGCCGTATTGTAACGCTAATTGCATCATCAGGTTCGGCATTCATATTGGTTCTTGGTTTGAAAGTCTTCTGAGAAGTCACACTGCAGGAAAGTGTCTTAAATCTTCTGACACTGATAACATTTCATCAGAGGAAGTATTTAATCACAACGGACATTAATTTGTTCAAACTATTATTCTTTAAATTGGTCTCAGACGACCAAATTGTGGCCAAAACCACTCACTGTGTGCCCAGCTTTAAAGTATCACTACTAATTAAATATGAAAGTATAGCAGGGTATCCCGATACTTTTCTTGTAACAGTTTATTGTGAACACAGCATAAGCACATAACAGCTTTGTGTGTTTAGTATCTTAGAACGATTTTATTGATCATGGATGAAGTATAGGGCTGGACTCACAAGACATTTTGCTTCAGTTTGCTTTAGGCCCATCTGACTTCAGCGTGTGTGATGTGACGGATGAGGAACTAAAGGAGGGAGCATCTCAAGGTATCAAAGTCCTCTATAAGTACCCCTGGGGCTTAGAGACCCTGGAGATACTGTGGAGCCTAGGGGACACTCAGCTGCAGAAGACTTACCAGGGAACACAAACCAAACTTCAGGTCAGATTAAACTGCATGTGATGAAGCATTTATTTGATAGATTTGCTGGTGTAATTTAGCTTGTTTTTCATATAAATATTATAAATATTACCGAAATATGGATCTTATCTAAAACATCAGCCAGTGTAATAAACAGGTGTTTATTAAGATTAATAATTTAAACCTCAACAGTGCAGAGATGGAAGAAAGGCTGTAGTTCCTCATGTCATCTCCATCAGTGGAGATATGGACAAAGGCATGCTGGCTTACCTATTTAACTCACTTCAGGTGCTGAAGAAAACTGACAGCAAACAGAAACTTCATCAGCGAACAGTGAGCAATCTCACACTCTTCCCCATTTTCAGTATTATTAACCGAGTGAAAAAGTTAATGGGTCATTCACACAAAATTCATTTTTGCATTAAATAAATTTGAGATGCAGCACTATAGAGTAAAAAATCGTATGGAAGCGTATGGGTGGCAGTATTCAGTGTTGGAATGTAGTATGAAAAATGGCAGTATTCTGTATTTTCAGAAACATGCTTCTCCCCATCACATGAGAATTGGATACGAGAGGTACTGCAATGCAAAAAAATTAGACATTCTTTCAAAGGTTCACTGAGATCATTTGACACAATGTGGAGCCCTATAGTGGCTACTATTGAGAACCTTACTGTGACATCTGGACTTTCTGATTAGACTCTTAATGGGGGACCAATTCATTAGACTTTGATTATTGTACAGAACCAGGTGTAGGTAACCATTTTTGGTGGTGCTTCCTGTTGCCAGGTGGGAGCACTATGACCGTGACTCACAAATTCATATAAATATCATCACACCAACACATTCCCCAAGTTTGAAGTGGCTCAGTGAGGTTTACTTCAGCCCTATTGAATAAAAGCTGTAAAATTCATTTAAATGTACTTTGATGAATTGCACTGCATGTTAACAATTAAAATTGAGAGATGCTGAAAAAGGAGTGAGATGCAGATGCAGCAATAAAAATTAATTTGCCTTGTCAATGGTTGCATATGAATACATTTTTAAAGCAGTGA
This sequence comes from Ambastaia sidthimunki, assembly GCA_036877625.1. NCBI lineage: Eukaryota > Metazoa > Chordata > Actinopteri > Cypriniformes > Botiidae > Ambastaia > Ambastaia sidthimunki. Next base: position 1,072 of record JAZGTK010010209.1, on the reverse strand, counting down.
AATGGTTTTCTTTGCTTCCTTTAGGTTTTGAAGCTACATCCCACTTTAACTCCTGTGAAAGTGGCTCTAGATATGGGACGAGGCTCTAATTCAGAACTTAGACAAGTACAGAAGCATAAACTTTTCAAACATTGTTATAATCAACTATATAATCTGCCAACAAAATGTTAACAATATGTTTTTTTTGAGGTTTGTGAGGGGTTGTTTCAAGAACTTCTTGAAATTGGAATTTCCACATGGCCTGGATACTTGGACACATTGCCTTCATCTCTGGAGAATTTACACATAAAGTTAAGCACTGTCTTAATTTACTAAATGATGCTAGTAGTGTTTTCCTAATGAAATCAATACTGAGAGAATGTCTTCTGTCTGCTGCAGGTATGATGAGATGGGTGTCCTCTTCACAGTGCTGGTCAGTGAGACCACACTAAAGAACGGCCTTCTGCTGGTGCGTAACAGAGATACCACCATTAGAGAGACTATGCATATCTCAGAGATCAAACAATTCTTGTTGAAATACATATCTGCCTCAGAGAATTTATGACTTTTCTCATTTGAGTCTTAATGGTATGCGTTCTTGTACTGTAATGAGTAATATTGCTGACACAAGTGTTTCTCATTTCAAGCATTTTAGTAATTATGTTGTGAATGTTAACTATTATGGTAATGAACTATTACCAGTTTGTTACAGAAATAAAATACTATTATTGTATGTTGTTTAATTTTAATAAAACGTAATAAAGATTTCATATAAAGGCCTTTTTTAAATGTCTTTATGAGTCTGAAAAAAATGTATGTTAAAGGAATAGATCAAAATAGATTCCATAAATGAAAATTCTCTTATACTTTATCCAATTTCTTGCCATCTTACCAAATCCAGATGTAGGCTATATGGCTTTCTTCAGCCAAATCCAAACAAAGGTTTGGATGGCATGAGCAAATTAATAAATTAGAGTCAGTTATAGAATAATTTGTATTTGGGAGGGTATGGTAGCTGATTTTTGTTTTTTCAGAAACATTTGTTATCTTGGTTGAAATTCTCTTCACATCCTGATATCTATATATATTCTGT
>JAZGTK010010208.1:0-16578 GCA_036877625.1 Ambastaia sidthimunki | reverse complement strand
TGTTTTGATCTGTATATACTTAAGTGGCCTTTAGCTTGTGTGTTGATACCCTTAAATTCTGTTCTATTCTGTCATGTGTGAATCAGTGCTACTAACTTAAATTGAAATACTTGCTTGAATTGATGAACCAATTATTGGTGCCAGGATGTTTGTTTCAAACTATGTTTTTAAGTGATTTATTTGCTAAACAAAAGGCTGAGTTTAGATGTCATGTTTGTGATCTGAGCAGCTGTGTAATTTAATTTGTCAGAAAACCGGGAATGCAGTACGAGCCATCTCTAGGTTCAGCTCTATGGGAATGTTGGGAGGAATTGGCCCAAAGAAAGCTTCTCCGACTGATGGTAATGATCTCTGATTGATGCCAATTTCATACTAGTACTGCATATTGTACATGACTTGGAAAACACAATAAATGCCATGATCTGTATCAAATATTTATTAAACCTCATCAAATATTTAAAGCATATTAAGTATAAAAATGTGTGTGTGTGTGTTTAGAAGAGCCTCCTGCACCATTATTTGAATGTGTGGAAGATGAGAACCACACCCCTGCGGCCCCCACCTTCTCCTCTGTCATACAGGATGTGGAAGTGGTGGAAGGCAGTGCCGCCCGCTTTGACTGCAAGATTGAGGGTAATGACCTCTGACCTCTGAAAACTCTTAGGTTATAATTCTTCTGCCCTAAAAGTTCACTCACTAATCTAGTAACTACTGAGTGTACCATTAAAGATGTTCTAAAGCTTCTAGGGATAAAGATTGAGACCAAAATGAACTAATGATGTTTTGTGTTTTAGTTACATGATGATCGTATTGTAAAGTTTTAAAACATGCACTGATTTACTGTGTTTTCTGACCATGAAGGCTACCCAGACCCTGAGGTTGTGTGGTACAAGGACGACCAGCCCATTAAAGAGACGCGTCACTTCCAGATTGACTATGAGGAGGACGGCCACTGCAGCCTGGTGATCTCAGAGGTTTGTCCTGACGACGATGCCAAGTACACCTGCAAAGCCGTCAACGGCCTGGGAGAGGCCACCTGCACCGCGGAACTGATGGTGGAGTTTATGCAGGAGGAGGAGGGAGAGGGGGATGGTGAAGGTGAGGATGAGGAACAAGAGTGAATTTTGGAAGACTGAGCTGGAACGAACGGACGGTTTGAGAGGGAAGAGGCGGATGACGGAATATCACAGGAACTTCGATTCTCTTAAATATTTACACACTTTCGATGCTTCTCTACTTATGAACACCGACTGACATCTCTGTTTCTTCTTGCTGCATAGTTTGGAAAAAGCAAAAACTGTTTATGAGTGAAAACTGTTTGCTACGATCAAAGACATTCCAGCTTATACTTTTCTGTTTATTACCCAAACCCATTTCCCGATATGGATCACAAAACTGCATATGACAATCACGTGCCTTTATTACAGCCCGTTGATGATGGATCATTTGCAATCAGATAAAATTTCATCACGTTTTATCAAACTGATCAAATTAAATTAATATCATTCATGTCAGTAAATATTTGTGTGCACATTTCACATTTTAAATCTGTACTGCAGTGCTATCTAGTGGTAAAAACATATATATTGCTTTGTACACTCTAGTCTAGCATGATGTTTCAATATCAATATGAAGCCAAGAAAACCATTTAAATACTGTTGGAGATCTTACTGTATGAAGACACTGTTTTGCATTTTTGAAAGCTGATGATTATATTTGTATGAGAATTAATGTTTCTCCTATATAACTGAATATTAATGTTAATGATAGAGTTAATGACATATTGTAGTTGATAGATGACAGTGACTGGCAATAGTACATTTGAATTTTTCCACATACACATCAATGTTTAATTTGAGCACTGGGGTGAATTATCTGTGCCTAAGATTTTGATGGACAGGCTGTGTCTGTGCTGTTTCTGCATTAAGTCAGTTTGCCCTTTCTGAGTTAACCCACATGCATGACAGAGCAATGAAGTGAATTTTGTGCATCAACCAGCAATACAACCCCTCATGCTATATTTATAACCTTGTACAAGCTTGAAATACATTCGAGTCTCTTCACTGTTCTCCAAAAATGAATTAGTCATGCTTAAATTTTCCTTCACAATGCAAGCTCTTTGTAGTAGTATATTAAAAGATTTTGGACTTAAAAACATGAATGTAGAAACGTGTGTGTACATCAATTCGGACATCTGACAGATCTTAATGCTTTTTCGGGTTTATATTACTTAATTAGTTTAGGTAACAATTATCTGAATAATTGTCACATAAATAAAGTGTTTCTCCCTTTTTTACACTTTACATTTTAGTACAAAAACAGTAGTGACAAATAAACTACAGACAATACATTAGAAAGGTTTAAGGGTGCTATTCTAAGTCTATACCGTGGCAACTGTACATAAACGTACAATTTACAATCAAATGCACAGATGCTACGCAAACTACAACGCCCAGCATGCAACAGAACAAAACATTGCCTCCCCCTCGTCTACTCAGCATGGCTTTTTGGCACTCCCCAGCGGGGGATTGGTGCTGAAAGGCTTCATTGTGTCGGGGATTGAATGGGGGAGTTTGCGTTTTGTCGAAGTCCGTCTGTTATCATCTCCACAGCACGGATTAACTGGCCTGCCCGAGCCATGCGCGTTATCATGCTGCAGAGCTCCAGCGGTGCATTTGTCGTGTACGATACAGATAAATGCGCTGCGCTTCTGACCCGCTGCCGTTGAGTGAACGATGCTCAACATCTCCGAAAAACGAACGGAGGGCCCGACAAATACAGATTAACAATGTAGGGATGCTATTGTCGAAGTCTAGCATCTGATACAGAGCGCTGCGGGTTTGCATCGATGGAGAGGGCGTCCGATTTTCTATAAAAAAATCTTTTGCTTGGTTTTTGCCTCTTGATAATATTTCGGAGTTGATTACGTTTTTCGAAAGTGTTTACCGTCACTGGGCATCACCAACAGGAGCAGACAAAAAACATGGGGAACGCGGAAAGTATGGATGCTCAGCTCACAGATTTCAGGGCGAGGGGCAGCAAACCCCCAAAACTGCCCATGCCGGATCCGGCCGAACTGGAGGAAAGATTTGCAATCGCATTGGTAATTCTTACTTATTCTATTATGAATTGCATTTCCCAGAAAAGGCATATCGATCTGATTGTATCATGTGCACAACTAGTATGGAAGCTGGCAGCCCACGCCAGCACACACGCCTCTATTGTGTGAGGTTTGGCACTGTGCAGCGCTTTGATGCTGTTTGCGCGTGCATGATAGCTGCTAATTGCAGACGCGCGGCCCCATTATTATTGAATTATATGTATTTTTATCTATTTCGGCGTCACTAAATGTACGTTAGCTTGGTTATATCCTTTCTCATGGTGGCGATTATGCTTTCGCCTGTCCTTAAAAACATCGCACATGCTCTGTAGGCCACTGTATGACCACTGTGTTTACTGCATTTGCTTTTAAAAAGGATTGTTTTTTTGATGCTAAGTATTGCAGGTCCAGGGGCATGATTCGTCTCTGCACTTAGATACATTTGTTAGTTCTGCAGTGTCATTGTGGTCTTGAAAGTTGAAATTTCAAACATTGGCACAACATGTCTGATTGTTGTCTGTGATGTGGTCTAAAATGTATCATTTTGAGTTTGTCTCGAAGGTTTTTCTACATCTTTCTTAGCACACGCATTATGTTTTGTGATTTATTCTGTGCTATCATTTAAGTCTCATCAGACTCCATAAAGCAGTCCATTAAAATGCAGTTGTGGTATGAGATTGTACAAATTTCCCCCCAGAGACCCTAAATGGCATCTCTGAAATCAGTGAAGTATGTCTGTATTATTGTTTGTATTGTGTCAGTGACTTTAATCTAACCTAATAATGTTTGCTGATGGTGTTCGTGTCTGTAGCTACAGTGATTAATCTGACAGACCCAAACTCAGACGTGTCATTTGCTTACACTGGAGACCAGCCTTCACAACAGTCAAAATCACGAGTGCTTTGAGAATTAAAGTCAAAAGTGTGCAAAAAATGTGCAAATTGACTCGCTTGACTGTGTGCGTTTGTGTCTGTGCATGCGAGAGAGCGAGGGAACAGAATGCAAATGGGTTAATGCTGCCTTGTTTTCAGAGATTTGCATCACAAATTCTGTCCCAACAGCTTTGGCTTTTGCAGGCCAAGTCTCCCCACACTGTTTCAGATGTTGGGTGCTGCCTCTGTGTCTTTATTTAAAGCGCAGGCTGTTTGATTTCCACTGAAATCAGAGCTTTTGTCTCATTAATCATTTAATTCAACGTGACTCTTTATTATTAACCCTCGTTCATCAGAGACAAATTGTATTTTTCAGCCAGTCAATTTGCTAGGCAATAAAACAAACGGTCCACAATGATTCTGTCAGTCCATCACACTACATGATTTTTTTATACACAATTACTTTATGAATACAGTGGTTGATAACAACTATGAAGACACTTCTGACTGAATTTAATGGTTAAAGGAAGGTTTCGTATTTGCATGATTTGCATTTTAGCTTCATTCAGCTGATGATGTTCTGTATGAAGCATTTATATCTTCTTCTGAAGATATTTAATGTTGTTTAAATGTTTGTTCAAAGGTGGGATGAAAAATAAGTGGTTTATCTGCTGAAGAGAAAAATGTCTCTGTTTAGCCACTGTTTAGCTTTACATCAGTTGAAGGGTGACTTAATGCATGAGATGGAAATATTAAGAGTTAACTGTCATTCTCTATCTCTTTCTCTCCCTCCCACCCGCAGAACTCGATGAACCTTCCTCCAGATAAAGTGAGGCTCCTTAGACAGTATGACAATGAAAAGAAGTGGGAGCTGATCTGTGATCAGGTGAGAGTCCATTTTAATATTCGACACTATATTGAAGCTTTGCTCGCTGTCCATCACGTTTCTTATAACACATTGCCATCTTGTTGCAGCTGTCATGGCAGATATCTGAGTCTCTTAAAGGCGCAGGACAATTTTTAGTAATCAGACCCGTTACATAAGCACATCTTCAGCTTCACGCAGTGATTTTATCACTGGAGGTCGCTGTACGGTTGGTCACCAGTAGGCGTTCCTCCTGCTGGTAAATGTTATTAGTGGTGTTTTTCAAATTTGATCACAAATAAGACGTATTGCTGGTTAAAATGAATATGACATTCTGTGTTGATAATAAATCACTTTTGTTGCTTCTAGAATTCATCTTTCTGGAAGGGAATATGTTAACATACATTGTAGTGGTTTATAACGCATTTCACCAATGAGATCATAAATCAAACGCTTTCAGAATGCAGAAGATTTTTAATGTGTTTTCACTTTTTTAAAGATATTCCTGTATGTGGGCAGTGGTAAATCATCAAACAGTATAACTGCTCACAGTAACATCTCTGTCTCACTGCAGTATTTCACTGGAGACAGATCACATGCTCCAGTGTCTTTACTCCCATTGGTGGATATTTCATTTTGTTGCTACTTATTTGCATAAAGTTAAACTTAACAACGGTTACTGTCTCACATGCTGAACTTTGGTCGAAAATAAAAAAATTCTGGTCACTGTTTTTGCTGCAAGGCAATTTTTAATGTTTTTGTTGTACTTACGTTTTTTTCTCTTTCTGTAAAACTTTAAAGTGATCCAGTTTTACAACAAGCCCAGAATAGGGGCCATAATATGCACAGACACAGAGGAAAGTTCCTTTATCAGCCACGACTAAGTAAACAGATTTTATATTAATACATTCTCTCTACATCCACCCAGTAATGTCGCCATGGCTACGGTGACGTAAGAGAAGGCAAGCATGGCTGACTGGAAATGTTTGTTGAGGTGAAAGAGTGTGAAATGTCTCCTGTCTAAATAATGAACGATCATATCTTAGTGACTGCCAACATGCTTTCAAGACTGAAATGTGGTTTAGACGTGATTGGCTGAAAGTGAGACTGAGTTGCTGAATGTTGGGAATTAGATCAGAGGAGATTAGACTGAACAAAAAATGGGCTGTGCAGTAAATGTTTCATCATGAAGTTGGGGGGAGGTTGAACTTGAAGAGGAGCTAAGCAAGCGGAGTGTTCATTATAAATAATACAAGAATAACATTGTTTGTGCGTCTTACAGGAACGGTTTCAAGTGAAGAATCCTCCACATACTTACATCCAGAAGCTCAGAAGCTTTCTGGACCCTGCCGTCACCAGGAAGGTGAGTTCCTCTAGATATTTAAGAGTGTCTGTAGGGTCTTCTGGAATGTTAATGAAACATTAAGAATTAAAAATCTGGGATGGTAACCCAGAGCTTGTAGGTTTGTTTTCTATAACAGGTGATCACCATTGTGCCCTTGAGCAAGCCATGTTGAAGTGAGTCCTTGTTATATGTGCTGTATGGCAGTACTGCAAGCGAAGACATTATGACGGCATAACAGAACTGCAGATTAGCTGCAAATTAGTACATTGAGAATTTTCTTTAGGGTCATAAATGATACATTTGTTATTGGGCATTAGCTAGTGTGAATTGGCAAATCTTATTTGCTTAATGAAGGAGACCATGTCTGCATTCAAATGGTGATTGATTTACATTGAACCCAAATCCAAAAGTGTATAAATTACTTAATTATCTGGATTTACTCAGATTGATGAATGAAAAAAGCTGCTTGGTGTAACATTTGTCAAATCACTAGCAATGTGTGACAGACAAATCTTTATTTTAATCGGTTTAGGAGTTGTTCTCTTAGCATCAGTTACTTTATATAGTGACAATAAAGGCTTATTTTAAAATACTTTGTGAATAAACAGGCTTACGGTGTTAATTCTGCAGAATTTCATTCACAACAGACAGATAAAATAAACTAGCAGCTAAACATCAGACAGATCTACATTTCTTCTGTAATCTTTTAATATGTCTGTTGAAATAAATACATGCCTCATTTGTGCCACTTAGATGTGCCATGTAAAACAGGCCAAAGTTATTTTTAAAGTATCAGCTAACTGTTGTGGTATTGACTTCAGTTTTATGTAAAATTTCAGTCCTAAAAATTCTGAGCCAACATGCCTTTGCCAGCTAGCATGTGTAATGTTTAACGAGTAAAGAAACCTTAAATTAAGTTGGCGTTTGTGTGTATGCAAATAAATCTGTTTGAATGAGGGGGAGAGCAGAGCACTCAGCATGCATAAAGTCAATAGCAACAGAAGTGAATGAGAAATATCTCCTGCATAATTCAACGAATTTACTGCATGGATGTAATGAAAGAGGCACCAACCTCTTTAACTTGTCATCCCATCCAGCATTTAACTTCGTGAGCTTTTATCGTGGCTCAAATTTGATCAGAAATGAACATCTCGCTTTTTCTGTTCTCAGAAATTTAGGAGGCGGGTTCAAGAGTCAACTCAGGTGCTAAGAGAGCTGGAGATCTCTCTGAGGACCAATCACATTGGGTGAGTTCCATCAGGCTGAACTACAGTAACTCTTGAAATTGGTTCATTTGACCTGTAAAACCTTGTTTTCCATGCACCCAAATAAGAAAAGTGCTTATTATGGTAATCAAACGTTTAATATGTTCTTTTTTTAGGTGGGTGAGAGAGTTTCTCAATGAGGAGAATAAAGGGCTTGATGTTCTGGTGGAGTATCTGTCCTTTGCCCAGTATGCCGTCACGTAAGAAATCAATTTTCTTTTCTTGGTCTTCACTGCTGAAATCTGCTTTTGTTTTTTGTACCTATTGGCTTTGTTTCACAGACAAGGCTTAGGCTTAGTCCCAGACTATAATGCATGCTTGAGCTGTCTTAACTGAAAGCAACCTGCACTGACATATCTTAAAATATATCAGTGCTATTGTTTTGTTTAAGATGGGCAGCAGTATTGTTTCTCTATGGCAAATTTGTAAAAGCTTGTTAAATTTAACTATTTAAGGCCTACTTCTGGTTTAATCTTAGCCTGTCTGTGAAACCAGGCTGTTATGTTAATGTTTGGCTTAAGCCAGCTGGTCACTGAAGCCCAGCACACCCTACATGATCTGATCAGTCTGTTGGTCTCAGTAGTTCCCTACACAATATGTGCTTCTCCCCAACTTAAGCTACAATCCCAACGCTTGTTCTCACAAAGTCTTTTGCACATTGCAGCTGGAAAGTTTAATGACAATATTTTAGCAACAACAACTTTAAGGCTCTTCCTTTTGCTCTGATTGGCACATAATGATGGGGGAAGAAAGCCAAAAATATGACATCTGATGACAAGACCTCAAGACATCAGACCTTTATGAAATCTGCTGTTAGTCAGAAGTGCACACACTTCAAGATTGTCAGCGACTATCACAGCGATCTAAGACCGCTTGTGGCAGATTCAGAACATCAAAGGTAACGTGCTGGAGTTATGTAGTATTCGCTCTGCTTTACTGTCTCCAGACACATTGATAATAGGGGGATGTCACCTCTTTGACATGGAATGGGGTGATCGGTTAAATGGGAGCCTCAGACATTTCGATTCCCTGTTATGTATTGCGACACCTCATTTTGGCAACCAATCAACGTGAAAAGAAATCATATTTTAAAGTCTGCATGAACCAAAAGTTGCAACCAGCTGTCCTTCAGTGTTCTGATGTCACTCAAAATAAAACCGAAAAGTTTCAAAGCTTGCAGTAAACTACCATTGGAGGGAGTGGTTAACAGCTCTGGCTCTGCCCACGCCGTCATACTGACATCATCAGAGAAGATTTGCCATTCCAGAGGCGGAGCACATTTTTAGATTTTGATTAAAGATTAAAAGGGCACATGAATAAAAAAAAAACGATGTTTTGATTTCATGATGAGTTAACATAATAAATGCTCTATTTGAATAATTAAATAATTGATTCTTTTGTCTCCATACTAATAGGTTTTGATGCAATCACTGTTTTAATTTTTTTAGTTGTTAAAAATGTTTTTTTCACATTCTGTGTGAAATAAAATCATCCTGATTTTATTTTTTTCTTATAAAACTTTTTTTTTAGCCTTACATTCAACAACATTCATCTCTGAGACCAACAGTACAAAGCTAATCTGACAGCTGCAGGTCATTACACTGTCATCAGAAACACTAAACCCATTTTTAAAAATCCTTGTAATAAATATTATGAAATATATCAAATGTTAGATAACAGGTAAAATGTTGGGAAAGAGAGGCAAATGAAAGGAACTTATTCTTCTCTGGCTGGAACATTTTAAGCAAATATAGACCAACATAGATACCCACATATTAATTTGACCAGAATAATCCAGCCACTGTATTTATTAAAATATAGACTAATTAATATGTTAGTGCAGCTAAATATAATGACGTTGGAATTTGTATAAGAAAGATCCAACGGTGCATGGCAGACATTGGTTTTGGCAAATTTTGGATGAGACTCTAAAAAGCAGATAGGGTCCTAGTGTTGATTAATGGTGGGCTGGGATTAAATTTGGGCATGACATGGGCTAGTGAACTTTGGTTAGGGGGATTCATGGTGAAAGTGGAGAAATGGAATGAAAGTAATGTTAGTGCTTCTCAAAAAATAAGGGATTAATAAAAAGAACTGGTAGTTTATTAGTAGAAGAAAAGAAAAAAAGAATTGCTCTCAGCCAGCAGAATAAGTGCAGGAGGATTAGAAGCGGACTAAAGGTTTTAACTAAATGCCTGGCTAAACAGATGAGACTTAGACTCGCATAAAGTGTGGAAATACAAATCTCAAATGTTAGCAGTCATGTAAAATATATAAATCCTGTGACAAAAGTTAGTCAATACATACTTAACTTGGTAAGTGGCCACTTCCTTCTGTGGAATGTTTGTGGAAGGTTATGTTTTAAGCTCTTATTGTCTCTTTCAGGTTTGATGGAGATGTAACCGAGAGCGCCACAGGCGAGGTTTCCGTGGAGACCCCCTGGAGCAGGTCCATAGAAGATCTCCATGGCGACAGTAATCTGCCCTCACCTGTCAGTGGCAGCAGCATACCACGATCCACACGACACTCCTTAAGGTGGATACACTCATACAAACAGTACATTTGTGTTCACACTGAACAACTGAAATATTTCTCAAGGACAGGCCTTAATATTGTCTTAAACACTTTCTCAGGTCCAATACTTTACCCAGTCGCAGAACTCTGAAGAATTCCCGTTTGGTGTGTAAGAAGGATGATGTTCACGTCTGCATCATGTGTCTCAGAGCCATTATGAACTATCAGGTGAACCGACTGTAAAATTATTTATTGCGGCAAAAAGCCTCTGTGCTTGATTTTCATGTATCCATGTTTTATTAATGCAGTGGCTTTCAAAGTTATTTGAATACTTTTTTCTTTTGTTTTTATCTCACACTTTTTGTGTGAAGTATGGCTTCAACATGGTCATGTCCCATCCTCACGCTGTCAATGAAATTGCTCTGAGCCTTAACAACAAAAATCCCAGGTAAGCATGAACTTACACAACACAGGCTGTCTCTCCCTAAACCAAAGTCTGTGTGAAGAATTAAGCATTGGTCTTAAATGTTGTGAAATTATGTGAAACCCAGAGCTATTCAGTTTGAAGGCTGTTTTTTGGTAACTTTAGCTGTAAATAGATTAATTGTGAGGCAGCTGTGTAAGGTCAAATGGAGATAACTGTAACTGATATGGTTCACTGAGACTGTGATACAGAACCTTTAAAAGCCACAAACAAACCAGTTATGAATAGCTTCTTTTATTGAAGGGATAATTGCTTCTGTAATTTGTCAGATATAAACCAATAGGGTCACTGGGCATGCAATGTGACTTCTGGATTGATTAAGAATTGTATCGAAATCCTTCAAAAAAAACTGTATAAAAAATTTTTTTCTTTGAAATGTTTTATGAGAGCTTATAACATTAAAGGTTTTGTCTTCATTGTGAAGGACCAAAGCTCTTGTCCTGGAGCTTCTGGCTGCTGTGTGTCTGGTCAGAGGAGGACACGAGATCATCCTTGCTGCTTTTGATCATTTCAAAGAGGTAAAACAAAATCATTATCTCTTAAATAATTTTTGCATTAGTATATTTCAATTTTATCATGCAATGTTTTTTACTTGGTACAATAAGTTATTTCTGAGAAACGCTGTTGATATTTAAAATTCGACACGCAAACAAACACATGTTTGCGCTCATTGATCCATTGTCAAAATAACAAACATGCTATGCCACACAGGCTGGTGCCTGATTGGCTATGAGATTATTGTGGTGTTGTGTGGATTGGTCCGATTGGTCACTTAGTTTATTCTCCTATTTACACACTCAGGACTATTTGAAACACTTTTTTTTAACAAACTTATAGAACAGACCTTAAAATCGTCTTTTTTCAAAAGTAAAAAAGTGGACAAAGAAAATTGTGTTGTTAACATTTAACTGTACCTTCTGTTCAGGTCTGCTCAGAATCCCAAAGGTTTGAGAAATTGATGGAACATTTCAAAAATGAAGACAACAATATTGATTTCATGGTGGGTTTTATTACAGAGTTCTGCTCCTCTGCCTTTTAAATTAACAAGCTCCCAGCACTGCTAAAATCATCTTCTCTCAACTGTTTGTGAATCAGGTGGCTTGTATGCAGTTTATCAATATTGTGGTGCACTCAGTAGAGGACATGAACTTCAGAGTCCATCTTCAGTATGACTTCACCAAGCTGGCTTTGGATGACTATCTAGAGGTATGAAATAAAATGTTCCTGCTTTTCTACGGTGCTCAGAGTGTCTTTGCTTTTTACACTTGATCATAAACTCTTGTCCACTGTCTCTGGTGTATATGTGTGTTTTACACAGAGGCTAAAACACACTGAGAGTGATAAACTCAAAGTGCAGATCCAGGCTTACCTAGATAACCTGTTTGATGTTGGAACTCTTCTGGAGGATGCTGAAACCAAAAACGCTGCCCTGGAACGTGTGGAAGAACTTGAGGAGAGTCTCTCCCATGTAAGAATGCATAGACAGACCTTCTCATTGAAAACTTTGTTATTTGAAACCTGAAATCTGAATGCTGAAGAATTATTTTGTTTCTATCTTTCCTGTTCATTTTTCTTCTTCTTCTGTTTGTTTCTCATGTTGATAGATGAATGATAAGCTTTTGGAAACGGAGAATGAGGCCATGTCTAAAATTGTGGAGCTTGAGAAGCAGTTGATGCAGAAGAACAAAGAGTTGGATGCCGTACGGGTCAGTATCACACCGCACCACCCAGAACCCTGTTATTTATTAAACAGTTGGCCTGCCATGCCACTGCGTTTTACTACACTAACAACTAAAACAACAGAGTTTATTAAAGCTGCAATCCATAACACGTTGGTTAAAAATGAACAAAACCAGTTACTAAGCAAGTACATAACATCCGTGATTAAAACTGTCTCCTTATCTTACCCTGATTCACAATGGTAAGATTAGCATTTTAGCTGTTAGGTTTGGTTTTCAGGGAAATGACTTCATTTGTCTGTGTGGTTATGTCACATCTGTAACAGAGGGTGAGCTGCTAAATTTTATATAAATATGTATATAAATATGTCTTCTGCATATATGTTCTGTGGGAGGTGCAGAACCATAAATTGTTCATCCAATCATTGCATTCTGTCCAATTGCAATGATAGGATGTCCTATCTGCATGTCAAACTATGAACGCATTTATTTGTTGGAGAAGGTGTGACTTTGTAGAGCATTCTGAAGAGAGGGTGGGACCTTTTAACGCTGCTTTTAATGCTAGGTTGCTATCGCTAGCCTATAGCAAAATAACCTACCTTACCTTTAACTTAAATTATTAAGGTAAATTAGCTCGTATTTCAGATTTTCTTAAAAAAAAAAAAAGATTTTCTTTTAAAAAGCTATGTTAGTTTAATAGCTGACTTTACATATGTGATATGATAACATAAAACATAAATAAATAAATTTCTCTTCGCACAGTCTGTGTACCGGGACGCCAGCTCCCAGGTTCACACCCTTCGCCGGATTGTTCGTGAAAAGGACGAGGCAATTCAGAAGCAGTCCAAGCTGGAGAAGAAGATCCACGAGCTAGAGCGCAGAGGCAGCCTCCAGATCCAGGTGAGGGGTGAGGGAGACGGGGAAGGAGATGTATCTCCACTGCCGTCACCTCCCCAGCCCATGGCTCTCTCTCCCTGCCCTGATGCCCTGGCCGGAGCCTGTGCCAGTGCGGCATACAGCTCTGGCAGCACTTCTCAGACCAGCACCCTTCGAGTGATGGCCACGCCCCCACCTCCTCCCCCTCCACCACCACCAATGCCAGTGTCCTCTGGTGAGTATCAGTTTCATCTGCTTAATGGAACTGTGAAGAAAATAATTATTTAAATATGACCTCCTGGTTTCATGTTTTTTATTGATATGTGACATCACTAATGCATGTTCTGTATGCTACGTTCATATGAATATGAAATCATTGGTTGATCATTTAAATATCTGTTTTTGCTGATTTTAATGATGAGTAGTTACAGTCTTGCTTAAAATGTTCTTGTTTCATATCCTGGAAAGAAAGTCTGTCATAGGTTGATTATTGACTTGTGATCAACAACTTTCTCTTATTTCTGTAGTTCCTAATGGACCTTCAACAGGTCTTGCACCTTCAGCCCCGCCTCCTCCTCCACCTCCTCCACCACCACCTCCCCCTCTTGGTCATTCAATTGAAATCTCAGCTCCCTTGCCCCCGCCTCCCCCTCCATGTGCTCCTCCCCTCCCAGGCAGCGGCACGCCCACCGTCATATTCAACTCTGGCTTGACAGGTATGTGTGGGTGTATTTAAATGTTTGAGTGTGGGTATGTCATTTTATATGACTTCCTCTTCCCCACAGATAATTATTTCCGATCTTAGAAACATTTCTGAGCACTTAGAAACATTTTCTTTTTTCTCTTTCTAGATGTTTATGCTTTTGTACCTCTAAACATTTGTTTTTATCTACTCTTTCTCTCCCTGCCCTCAAAGATGGACCAATCAAACTCTTCTGTAGGTTTCCTGACATTTGTCATGACCATCATTTACATACTGTCACAGTTTAGTTATATTGTGTGTTGTGTGTCTGTTTATAGTGTATGTAATCAATATATCTATAATTATAATCATTTTAAACCTCATTAATCAGTTGCACTCACAAGCCATTTTCTCCCTTTGCAGCTGTAAAAATTAAGAAACCAATCAAAACCAAGTTTCGAATGCCAGTGTTTAATTGGGTGGCTCTGAAACCAAATCAGATCAATGGAACTGTCTTCAATGAAATTGATGATGAGAGGATCCTGGAGGTATTTGTCTGTAGCTTGTTACATAGTGTGAAATATGTGATCTCTGAGAGCTATGCATGTATTATACCACTATACTGGTGGACTTAATAACATTCCTGTTTCAGTTCAGGGGGATCCCAGATGGTGTTTATTCAGTTTTTGTTTCTACGTTTTTGTTTTTTTTATTCAAATGGCAATATAAGTGCTTTCCACTTTAAGGTCAACTTGAAATGGCTTTCTTAATATGGTTTACTTTTGTAATTGATAATTTTTAATAAAAATGTCTTTTTTTTTGTTTAGAAAAAAATGTCATTATTTTGTCTTTTGGGAGTTGAGGGATCGTTAGGGAAAAAGCAAATTACATTTGGGAAACAAAATGAGAGAAGTATTATTTTACATGGAGTAACATGTTAACATGGATTTGATGAATCATAAACAATAGTACCGAAAATGTGCTTAAATAAATGGGTTTCTTCATGTTGATTTGACACCATGTGGGTGCTGGGGATTAGAATTTTAATAGAAGACTTTGACTTGTAGGATCTGAATGTGGATGAGTTTGAAGAAATGTTTAAGACCAAAGCCCAGGGCCCTGCTGTTGACATGACGCTGCAGAAGCAGAAGGCTCCTCAGAAGGGCCCCAGTAAGGTGTCACTTCTGGAGGCCAACAGAGCCAAAAACCTCGCCATCACCCTCCGCAAGGCAGGGAAGAGCCCAGAGGAGATCTGCAAAGCAATTCAGACGTAAGTTACTGTTGATAGCCACAGCATGTTCTCACAGAGAGGGAGTTATAGCTGTAGGATTGGTGTTCTTACAAGAAATAATTTGTGGTTCTGCTTGTTTTAAAGTTCTGTAGAAGATACAATGCTGTTGTATCTTCTACAACTCTGTTTTTGTTGATAAATCTTTCCATTCTTCTCAGGTTTGACCTACGCACAGTGCCGGTGGATTTTGTGGAGTGTTTGATGAGGTTCATGCCCACCGAGGGCGAAGTGAAGGTGCTCCGGCAGTACGAGAGGGAGCGGCGGCCCATGGATGGGCTCACTGATGAAGACCGCTTCATGATGCTCTTCAGTAAGATCGAGAGGCTGCCACAGCGCATGACCATCATGGCCTTCATGGGCAACTTCAGCGACAGCTTGCAGATGTTGACGCCGGTAAGATGAATAGTTGAATGGATGGTTGCATGTATAGTTGGATGGATAAAAGAATGGATGGAAGATGAGATTAGGGGAGTGGAGGAACTAAAAGATAGAGAACAGCTTAGTTTTGTACCAAAATATAGTGGACTGCTTTACACATTAAGCCTTATAAGTGACCTATTTGGAACGTTCTATATAGACAATATCTCCATGTGCGACACAAATAATCTTCCATATGGACGCTTAACTCTGTTGATTGCAGTAAAGTTTGAGTTTGTTGGCATGGTGCTAGTGCAACAGCATAATATTCTAGCATAAAAATACATAGCACACACACACTTATATTGCATTATAATGATTTTTAATCCATTTTTTTTAGTATTTTTGTTGCTTTGTCTGCCATATTGGATGCATTTTTTCAATTACACTTGTCATGATTACTAGTGCATTATGGGATTGACCGCAAAGGATACATGTGATGCTGATATAGAATATAGCCAAAATTACTGTAGGTGTTGTAGGAGGCAACATAATTAAGATACCCAACTTTTGGGACAGCCCTTACAATTATGAGCATAAAATACAGCCTGTAGGATTTAGAACAGAGCATGTAATCAAACATAACAATTATCATATTATTTACACATATGCATTTGTCTGTATGTTTCTTTACAGCAACTTCATGCAATCATAGCAGCATCTGTATCCATTAAATCATCCCAGAAGCTGAAGAAAATCCTTGAGGTAAGACACTCGCCAAGCTTTGCTTTTTGTTATGTTTTGGTACTAATAACTGATTTGTGCCTTCATGTGACGTCTCTCATCTCAGATTATTTTGGCACTGGGGAACTACATGAACAGCAGTAAAAGAGGAGCTGTTTATGGCTTTAAGCTTCAGAGTTTGGATCTGGTAAATGATCGCTTCTCAAAACACTTTGCCGTGTTGCAAAACCGTGTCCTCTTTAACACTTTTTCCATTCAATTCATTTCTTCAGTGGAATTTCATTACTTTAGTGTTTCATGCTTTCAGCTGTTGGAGACGAAGTCCACAGACAGGAAGCAGACGCTTTTGCACTACATAGCCAATGTGGTCAAGGAGAAATATCCAGTCGTGAGCGTTTTCTACAACGAGCTTCACTACATTGAGAAAGCTGCTGCAGGTTAGTCTCCTTTAAAAACATACATACTGTATTGCCTGTATTTTTACTGTAAGTTTACTGTCCTCCT